>NQII01001722.1:16677-29711 GCA_002778355.1 Clitarchus hookeri | reverse complement strand
ATACAAGGTTAAAAAAACATAGTTAAAAATAAGCGAGTGCCTAAAAACGACACATTCCTTACAGAAATTAAATCATTCACCTCCAGTTATTAGAGGATTTCCGACTCCCATTACACCAGACGCCATCTCGTATTACAGTAAAAAGTTTTAAAATTATTTTAATAATTTATTAACGTTATTTCGTTTGTCACTTTTTGGCGTATGTTTATCCTAACGAGACTAAACAAACATTAACCGTTTCGTGGATCCAACAACAATATTCATTCATTGTCAACCAAGGAAGACACTGAGTTGGTTATAAAAATATAAAAATTTCTGATACATAAATTCCTACTATAATATGTAGAAAGACCAATAAAATGAAACAAAATATAATGCATGTTTTTTTCTTCTATTTTCATTAAATTTAGACTATAAGCTTATTTTCCTAATTAGTTTCTATTGCTATAGAAACGGTGATCAGTTTTCACAGTTAAATAAATGCAGTTAGTTGTAAACAATAACTACCATGAAATGAGTATAAAATTAATAAACCAGTTGAAATCTTGAATTTTACCAGTCTCCTTCGCTACTAAACATACGCCTTAAAACAAAATTAATTAGATTATTGAAATCATTAAATAAAGACAGTGGATATCTAACAATGTAAATATATATTTAGTTATTATTTTTGCTTTGCTGTGCCAAAAAGTTTTGATAAACCCTTTGAAAAATAACTTATGACGAAAATCGGTAAATGTACAATCTGACACTCCTTCAAGCTGAGAAAATTCCCTGACCTTTCCAGATTCATATGATAATTTAATTTTTCATTGGCAAAGTAAATGTAATTATTTTCCGAGAAAAATTCTACCAGAACTAACTCTAAACATAAAGGCATGCATACAAAAATTCCCTCATATATTTGTAAGAAAAAAATTACACTAAATATGATAGTCATATTTCCTAATAATGTAAAACAAAAAGCAAATTTCTCTATTTAAGTTTTAACATACCTATTTTAGTTCGTCACATTGTGATAATAGGAAATCTTATACTGAAACGGGCAGAAGTTTCAGCGTATTACAAACACCAGTACTGTACAACAATACGTCACGACTTTAGTGTTAACAGCTATAAATCGTAGTCACAAAATAATTTGCAGCAAAGCTGAACGACGGTCTAAAATTATAAATTCTGACTTACTTTCTATTGTTTAATCTTCGTACTGATGTCATCAACTACCTTTTTATGAATTTCTTCAACTAGGTAAAATTTTTTGTTCCCAAACTTTCTAGTTCTTTAACTTGTCACTTCAAGTTATAAAATTTTATATATACTATTTGTTTGGGAAGTATTTCCTTAATTTCCTTGACTTTTACTTGTAGCTACGGAATTCCCAGATTTTTTTTTCAGGTTTCCAGGTTTTCCAGGTCGAGTGGCCACCCTGATAACTGATTTAGCGCACATATAGGAGGGGAAATTTCCCCCTTTAGGAATGCACCGTCTTGTTGGAGAAAGAAGTAACTACATGTGGTTGTTCCCGTTACTGTAGGTAGGTCAAGTTACTCAGCATATACAGGCAAGCGCCGGAGGTAAAAGCAGTTTCGCCGAAGATAAAAACTGGTCCGTTCACCCGATGATGCAAAGCGAGACACTCACACACATTCACTTCCGTGGTTATCATCGCGAATGTGCTGGGGCAAAACTCTCCACAATCCCCAGACATTGCCTGCGGCAAACACACGGATTTGTAAACGTACTAGTAATTATTTCACGTTGTTTATCATGCCAGGAAATGTTTTGATAACCTGCGTATACTATGAACACTGAAAATATGTAATAGGCTGTTCACGGTAAAGGGAGCACATTTGAAATTAACTTTTGAAAATGCCGCTGCCCCTACCTAGCATATAAATTTATGGACACTCTGACTGGCATACGCCGAGTACAGTTGGTAACGCTGGGGAGAAAGAAGTCCCTTGTTTTAAAGTATAATTAAAATTGTTAGGTAAACTTTTGTAAATACTTAAAAAATTATTTTTGATTACTGTTTTATTTAATAGTCTAAAATGCAAGAATTAACACATTTGTTAAATATTTACATTTTAATTATATTTTTTTCAGTTTTGCTTGACTGAGGCGTGAATAAAGTAATCAGGCCCATAGCACTGATAATTTTACACATGGCGGAAGGGGACACGATGTACATACTAGTAGATCTTATGCAGGGCTTCCAAAAGTGCTCAGTTTATCGTGAACAGCCTATAAACATCTGTAATTAACTGAAGTCCTAAACACAGAAAAAATGTATCACGTTATGAAGCGTTATAGCATATTTTGCATACAATAAGACTAATGGCAAATGCAAAGAAGTTATTTGTGAAATATGTCGGTATAACAGATACGTGTTTATATTGAAATCATCCTTGGATTCGGCGCTGTTATAAAAAAGAAATGCAAATATAAAGGGAAACATAGTAACAAAATGTAAAATTATTATATTGTAGATGTTAAAAAATATTTTAAAGTAGTGGCAGTTTAAAGCTAAAAGGTGTAATATAATATTTTCTGCGTCGAGTCGAGGCGTCTGCAAAATCTAGAAGTCCCCAACCAATGCAAAATAACGTTTCTCCTCCCGCCAAACATCCAATTACCATTTCCTACGTAGATTGGATTTTACTCGCGTTTGCTACCAAGGTTTAACTGTTTGTGAACGCCGTTAGAAATACCGAACAGGAGTGAGTGAGGGAATAGATTTGGGCGACTCTTAACATCGAGGTCTTGAGAGCCGAACAGAACAGGAAATTTCATTAATTTCAGTGAGCTGTATATCAAACTCCGCACTTCTTTGTACGCCTGCAATCGAGACGCTGTAATTGGCTGTTACCACAGCAGGAAATAGACTTTCCTCTCGAATGTGTTTCACGAAGTTCCTTCCTTCTTTTGTTACTGCTTATTTTACTGGCTCGGAAGCATCTAAAAAGGAAACTGTGGGATTCGTAGACTAGACAGAGTATAAGCAGAGAAGAAACGGCGTNCTGGCTCGGAAGCATCTAAAAAGGAAACTGTGGGATTCGTAGACTAGACAGAGTATAAGCAGAGAAGAAACGGCGTATTGGTTCCTCTGATGTGATGGTCATTTCCACTACGCCGAAATATCACTACGCCAAACGTACAATAACGCCGAGAACCACAACGCTGAAAGCAGAAAAGACCACAACGCCGAAAGGCAGGAAAATGCCATGTACCACAACGCCAAAAAAACACTACGCCGAAATACATTAACGCCGAAAAATCCCGTCGCAGGCATACCATAGGTACGAAAAGAAAATAACTAGACCATTTTCTCTTTAATAGTGAGGCGTACCCTAACTCCGAAATACCACAACGCCGAATGCCATAATGCCGAATACAGAATTGACCACNTTTAATAGTGAGGCGTACCCTAACTCCGAAATACCACAACGCCGAATGCCATAATGCCGAATACAGAATTGACCACAACGCCGAAACCTGAAATTACCACAACGCCGAAACCTGAACTGACCACTACGCTTAAATCTGAAATGTTAACTACGCTGAATCCCAAGCATGTGGCCAACCTGCTAGACTTCAGAATGCTGCATTTCAAAAGTACCAATGTACATTTGCTGTATCTCTGTTAACAGTGAAGTTGGAGTTATACAAATAGAGTAATTGAGTTTTGTTGTTCAGAATAGGAATAAATAACTTGCTACGATAAATCATTTACGACTCAGTCGCAGTTTGTGACCCACATAACATCTCTAAAAGCTATATTTTCAGGGGCAGTCAAATCCCATTGCGTTTTATGGCACCCTAATTTTCCGTTGGTTAATCTGAAGCTGTTTATCAGTTTTTATTGACAAACTTATTCCATTAAATTTATTTTATGTATGTCTGCTTTTGCTGTCAGTCAATGTAAGGGATAAGTGGTTTATAACTTTCAAATATTTTCAGCCAACGATCGACAAACACAGTGTGTTATTTGATCGAGTATAATCTCATAGGTATGTCAAGAAGTATGCATCTTTTGCAGTGGAATGATAACAAACTGAAAACGTTCAAATATTAGGAGTGTATGGTAGAATTTGGTATTCTATCATGTGTGTACAAGTTATTATTTAAAGTTATTATTTGAAGATTTCTTGAAATGTGGTTCACATATTAAACTATACATTTATTTTGGACGTATTCCATTGCATTTGGTCTCTGGTTTTGTATANTGAAATGTGGTTCACATATTAAACTATACATTTATTTTGGACGTATTCCATTGCATTTGGTCTCTGGTTTTGTATACCACCATTGCAATGGCCATAATAACGCTTCGTTTCATAAGATATTATTTTGATTGTAGCGAATAGCTCTCGTACTAGACGTGTATATTTAAAGTTAATTGTACTATTTTCTAAATGTCTATGTTATCTGCTTGAACCAGTAAAAGTTTCCCTTGCATAAAGCCCAACGTATCAAGNTGAAATGTGGTTCACATATTAAACTATACATTTATTTTGGACGTATTCCATTGCATTTGGTCTCTGGTTTTGTATAACACCCATTGCAATGGCCATAATAACGCTTCGTTTCATAAGATATTATTTTGATTGTAGCAAATAGCTCTCGTACTAGACGTGTATATTTAAAGTTAATTCTACTATTTTCTAAATGTCTATGTTATCTGCTTGAACCAGTAAAAGTTTCCCTTGCATAAAGCCCAACGTATCAAGAAATCGGAAACATTTATCTCCTGATTCAAAATTACACACATTTTGCAATGAATATTTGAATACAAAACCGCAGTTGCTAAGTAATCAACGCATGTTAACACCGCCGAATAATGTATACTTTAAAAACACTTATTCGGTAGACCATCTACGGGATCGGTATATCAGTGTAACAAGCATATATTACATTATAGAAACGACTGTCGATAATATTCGGAGATGATACCGGCAGCTTTGTAAGCACCAAGGAAATGATCCGTAATGCCCTTAGTTAAACCACAATCATAGTAGACACTGAAATTACCAGAGACAGAAACATATGCGTAAAGACCACCGTAAATCGCCAGTCGGAACAAGCACTAAGCAAAGTAAAAAATATCCATTAACCGTACAACGACTACAGATGAATAATCTTGGATACAAGATAGAAAGGCAACTCTGGGCAGAAATAGGTGGCTAGTGGCCGCTTCACGCCGGAAAGCACTCGGACTTATGAAAAAGTGCTACAAAGCCATTTGGAAAGGGCGGGAAGAGATAAAAAAAAAATAAGGTAAACGTACGGTGTTACGTGGAAAGACAAGCACAGAAAGGCTCATGTCGACGAGATATCATGATAATAGTGGACTACGATTCACTTGATATTTTGTGCACCAAAACTGAGCAGTAACCCGGAATTGGGCACGATCCATTACAGTTCCGAGTTCATTGACATGTCAACTTGACGGTTTAGCGTGCCCTGCCTGCCACCAACAACAATTTTCGGCCATGAGAGAGAATAATAACTAGCATGCTTAAATTGGGCAAATTTTAAGCATTAAAACTACTAAATGACCAATGGATTCCTATATCTACATACTTATATTCCCGCATTACGAAATGTAAATTATTTTAGAGAGTTTTACACTAGCATATCATAATTAAGAATAATATATTAAATCAGAAATATTGCAAAGTAACATATAAGTAAGTAACATATTAACCCTTAACGTCAAAAATTATCTAATGTTAAGTGAGAATTTAAACCTAGACAACAGGTAATAGGTACAGTTTTTTTAAGTTACTTCATTGCCTTTAGGCTAACACAATCAAATTTACAAATTACTTTAACCGTTACATTGTATGCAAGAATTCGCAAATAAATATTTCGAGCACTATTTTAATTTGAAAATAAATAACTACTGTAAATAATTATACCAGCTTTTAAAAGATTTAAATAAAATACGTAATAAGGTGCAATAAAATTATTTACAGTTGTGGTTTTAAGTGCTGGGTACGTTTTCAGGGTTTGTCAAAACCAACTTATTTGTACACCACATTATACTCTATCCATTCCAAGGCGGTTTGTATCACTTCGCCTGTCCACACACTTTGAAGATATTGGTTGCGTTTCTAGTCAGAAATAAACGCGACATTAAGAGTCACATCAGAATGACATTATAGACTAAAACATTTCGAGATCTCAGTACAATAGCGTTAAAACTCAAAATATGCCGTTTTTTACCTTATTCCAGCGCATTGTCATGCAACATTATCTCACGTAAATTATAATCGTTTGTTTTTAAGTTGTAATTCGTTTACGTATAGCATAAATTTCTGCGCGACCCAGCGAGCCTACTTAAGCCGCGATGAGCCTCCGAGTCAACAGTTTAGAGTTTGGAGGATTGTGCGACATCAAGCGCCAGGTGTGAGAAGACAGAGAAGCGACGAGCCAGCAGAGCGACGAGTAGCGGCGAGAGTGACCGGCGGGAGTGAAGTCTGCGGACTGCGAGCATCGGTACAGTGGAGATAGAGACTGGTGATTGTAAGGAATTTGTAATGATGGCAATAAAGAGATTGAATATCTATAAATAATAAGTGTGAATTGACTGTAATCAATATAGAGACAGTGATTAGGATTTTAATTATAATTGAGATACAGTAAATATTGCGGTCATTGATAATAACAATAGTAATAGTGGAGATAAGTCTTTTAATGTTGTAAAAAAAATATATTTGAATATTGTAAAAAATCAAATTTAGTTCATTTATTTTTATTGAGACCTGCATCCCTGACGAACTCGGTAAACTTTCACTGTTATTGGTAATGGTTATGGTTAAAACGATTGTAGCATGGCTTTAAAATAAGCGTGAAATGAATATGCAGCAGGACCTTTCTCGGTGCTTGCAAATCCACAGCAGAATGTTTTCGGTGCTCCGGGACGGTAGCTGAAGTAGGTATTAAAAAAAAAATCGATATATCGAAGTGGCGATAACATATCAACTATATATCGATATAAACCCTCGATATATTTCAACGATGTTTTATCGAAATCAATATATTTTCGCAGGTGTAGGAAATAAATATTTTTAAAATTCTTTCTCAGTAAGACTTGTTTTTAATACAAAAATTTAATTAAAAAATTACCGTTTACTTTCGCAACATTCACCAAACACAGGCACTACATCTTTCTGCNAAAAGACAAGCACAGAAAGGCTCATGTCGACGAGATATCATGATAATAGTGGACTACGATTCACTTGATATTTTGTGCACCAAAACTGAGCAGTAACCCGGAATTGGGCACGATCCATTACAGTTCCGAGTTCATTGACATGTCAACTTGACGGTTTAGCGTGCCCTGCCTGCCACCAACAACAATTTTCGGCCATGAGAGAGAATAATAACTAGCATGCTTAAATTGGGCAAATTTTAAGCATTAAAACTACTAAATGACCAATGGATTNATGAGAGAGAATAATAACTAGCATGCTTAAATTGGGCAAATTTTAAGCATTAAAACTACTAAATGACCAATGGATTTCTATATCTATATACTTATATTCCCGCATTACGAAATGTAAATTATTCTAGAGAGTTTTACACTAGCATATCATAACTAAGAATAATATATAAAATCAGAAATATCGCAAAGTAACATATAAGTAAGTAACATATTAACCCTTAACGTCAAAGATTATCTAATGTTAACTGAGAATTCAAACCTAGGCAACAGGTAATAGGTAGTCTTTTTAAGTTACTTCATTGCCTTTAGGCTAACACAAGCGAATTTACAAATTACTTTAACCGTTACATTGTATGCAAGTATTCGCAAATAAATATTTCAAGCACTATTTTAATTTGAAAACAAATAACTACTAAAAAAAAATTATACGAGCTTTTAAAAGATTTAAATAAAATACGTAATAAGGTGCAAGAAAATTATTTACAGTTGTGGTTTTAAGTGCTTGGTACGTTTTCAGGGTTTGTCAAAACCAACTTATTTGTACACCACATTATACTCTATCCATTCCAAGGCGGCTTGTATCACTTCGCCTGTCCGCACACTTTGAAGTTATTGGTTGCGTTTTTAGTCAGAAATAAACGCGCCATTAAGAGGCACATCAGAATCACATTATAGACTAAAACATTTCGAGATCTCAGTACAATAGCGTTAAAACTCAAAATATGCTGTTTTTCAGGAAAAAAAACAGTTTTGTATTAACAAAATTCCTAATTCCAGTGCATTGTCATTCAATATTATCTCACGTAAATTATAACCGTTTGTTTTTAAGTTGAAATACGTTTACGTATAGCAGAAATTACTGCACGACCCAGCGAGCCGACTTAAGCCGCGATGGGCCTCCGAGTCAACAGTTTAGAGTTTGGAGGATTGTGCGACATTAAGCGCCAGGTGTGAGAAGACAGAGAAGCGACGAGCCAGTAGAGAGACGAGTAGCGGCGAGAGTGACCAGTGGAGTGACGTCTGCGTACTGCGAGCATCGGTACAGTGGAGAATGAGACTGGCGAGTGTACGGAATTTGTAATGATGACAATAGACAGATTGAATATGTGTAAATAATGAGTGTGAATTGACTGTAATCAATATAGAGACAGTGATTAGGATTTTAATTATAATTGAGATACAGTAAATATTGCGGTCATTGATAATAACAATAGTAATAGTGGAGATAAGTCTTTTAATGTTGTAAAAAAAATATATTTGAATATTGTAAAAAATCAAATTTAGTTCATTTATTTT
The DNA here is from genome assembly GCA_002778355.1 of Clitarchus hookeri. NCBI lineage: Eukaryota > Metazoa > Arthropoda > Insecta > Phasmatodea > Phasmatidae > Clitarchus > Clitarchus hookeri. The sequence goes on along the minus strand of NQII01001722.1, from coordinate 20,965 downwards.
TATTGAGACCTGCATCCCTGACGAACTCGGTAAACTTTCACTGTTATTGGTAATGGTTGTGGTTATGACGATTGTAGCATGGCTTTAAAATAAGCGTGAAATGAAGATGCAGCAGGACCTTTCTCGGTGGTTGCAAATCCACAGCAGAATGTTTTCGGTGCTCCGGGACGGTAGCTGAAGTAGGTATTAAAAAAAATCAATATATCGAAGTGGCGATAACATATCAACTATATGTCGATATAAACCCTCGATATATTTGAACGATGTTTTATCGAAATCAATATATTTTCCCAGGTGTAGGAAATAAATGTTTTTAAAATTCTTTCTCAGTAAGATTTGTTTTGAATACAAAAATTTAATTAAAAAATTACCGTTTACTTTCGCAACATTCACCAAACACAGGCACTACATCTTTCTGCTATGCCTCGTGTCCTCTTGTAATATTCCAAGTAAATTTGCATTTGTCAAGAATTTTAATACATAAAATATCAAATTCCGATCTACCGAAAATCGATATTTTTCTTTCGACATATCGTTAATTAAAACTATAATTTTATAAATAACCAATGATAAAACTATTGATTTATATATATTTTTCGATATCAGCATTCCTAAGCTGAACCACTGGACAAACGGACAAAGCAGTATCGCCGAACAGTCGTGCCACGTTGATTTACTGGAAGCCCCGCCCCGGCGCAGGGCTGCCAACACAACAGAAGTGCCGTATCAAACGAGTTTCTGCGCCGCTCGGCCTGCTGTGAATTAGCGCATCGCGACTGGCCGGCGAAGCGCACTGGCGCACACAAATGACAGGAGATCTGTTGTGACGGCGATTATTAAACTAGCCGAACGTTGAAATGTTTGCCGTGGAGCCGTCCTTTGTCCGTCGCTTCAATGGCTCAACTGCATCCGTATAGCGGCCCGTAAATTAACGCCGCGCGTCAAAAGCTGTTCGTTTAAATGTGCGTACACATGTTCGTACAGATGTACGGGGGAGGGAAATACGTCGAGAAACGTTTTGTGTTGTGGTTGGAGAGTGGAGAGATTTAGGCGGCTCTTAACATCGAGGTCTTGAGAGCCGATGAGGGTAAAGGGAGGTGAGTATGGAACAGTGCCAGAATGCAAGAGCTGGGGAAATGGGAGATCCCGCCGAACCAGTGGCATCGTCCCGCTTGATTACCACGAGCAAAAATCCGGGAGCGACCATCCACCGTAAATCGAACCCGGTTTTCCCAGGTGGGAGGCGGGGAGCCTAACCACTACACCACCGTGGCGCCCTTTTGTGTTGTAGTATGCAGTGGTAGTGGACGCCGTTATGGCTGCCTACACTAGAGGCGACAGTCGACGTCGTCGTGATGTGTGGCTGCATACACTCAGGTAGCCAGGTCAATCGACGAAATTATTGATCATTGTATTAGGTCGAGTTCTTGAATATGTGACTGCGCACAGAAATGCAATAGTTTATTAAGTCGAAACTTTACTGTGGGCTCTGAACAACTTTCAAATTGAAGCTGAAATTCTTAGTCACGTAGTGAGTTGATCTCTATCTACAACTGGTTTGAACCCTTGGCTTCACACAATGATATCTGAACGATCAAGACTATGAGGATGTGGCACGAATTACATACGGTAATTTTTATTCCTTAAAAGAAATACTCTTTGCTTGGGGTTAATGGAGACCTTTTGGAAGTCCTGATTAGGGTTGTCCATTTCTAAGGAAATAAAGGACATATATTGGTGCAAATTGGCGACAGTTTTGTCTGTGTTAGGATTGGCACTTATAGTCAACTAAAACGACATTTGGCTCCAATTAATCGAATAAAATAATGAAGTATTTTGTACTTGTATATTTAAATTTAAGTGTGTAGCAAAACTTAAACTTACAAAACTGTAACCCGCTGAAACAAGTGGCAATCGAAGGCTTTCGAATTGAATGCTAGTAAATACTAAAATAATATACTGTTACAAGACGCAAGGGGCGTATCCGAGTTCGTGATGACTATAAGGTCTGAATAAAAAAATTAATTTTATTTCTTAATATATATACACTTCTGTAAAATTACACACGGCTAAGACATTCGTTAAGACTATCGTTACTATTAACGCTTGTTATTCTCAGTAGATGCAACGTTTAATAATGTCAATATAAATTCTAATTAAATTCGTTGTAACTGTTATTACATTGGTTACAGTCTTTTAATATACTCTTATTATGTATGCATATTCTATCCAACTGGCTATTTCCATCATTTCAAATTTCCTTCACTCACGCATCCAGTTCGATAGTTCCGTCCGTCAGTCTCCCTATCGACTGTACCGATGTTCGCAGTCCACAGACTTCACCCTCTAGCTGGTTACTTTCGTCGCCGCCGCTCGCCGCCTCGCTGTCTTCGCACACCTAGCGCTTAAAGCTGTACACGATTCCAGACTCCAGACATTAGATTGTTAATTCAGATGCCCACCGCTCTTATATACACCAACTGGCGTGGTCCAGGAGGTTCCTTGCTCCCCGAGTCGCGCTGGGGAAGGCGAGGGCAATGGCCAGAACATTCTTACAACGATAACGCAAGTTATTCAATCTTCTGTAGACAGAAAGAGGAATGAGTCCCGATAGACTTATCGCGGCTCGCTGTGAGCGACGCGGCAGCTCATTTGACACTGCGCGCTGTTCTTGGGTTACCAGTGATGAACTTGACACAGTACCTAGCACTATCAGGTGGTTGGGGGAGGGAAGCATCGCAAAGCGGCAGCATTTGACATTACTAAGTTATCAATTTAAACACAGCTGCGAGTGAGATATGGTGTTATGATTGGCCCATAGGGCATAGACGTATATGTTTTATTCATTATAACAACTTTATATATATACATTTACTTAGAAATACACTAATGTATGCACTAACATTTTTGAGCTCCTGGTAAAAAGTAAACCTCACACACAAGTGCCACGGGGGTAAAAAAATAGCTTATAATTCGTAAACAATCTAAACAATGGTTAGCCTGTAAAGGACCCTACCAGACGAGTTGAAAAAAAACTTGTGGCCGACTCGCTAGCCGCTAACTTATCATCGCTGCCCTGCCCAGGAATATATTATTTTTTAAATGTGAAAATATATTTTGTCATCGTGTTATTTTACGTTAAGGGTTATGTATTTTACGTTAAAATGTGACAGACAGGCTTTGCGTACCTGGAGTAGTTTTTATGCAGTTACTACCGGAACACGAATCAGTCAAAGAGAGAGACTCGTGGGCAATAAATTTATAATTATATTCTGAAATAATCTTGTCTAAAAGGTCTGTGGTTTTTCGGGAGGTATGCAATGTGTATGGACCGCTACTGTTACGTAAGCTATTTTCTTCTGCTTGTGCAAACAAAGCTTAACTACGTCCAGAAAATTACACCAAAGGGACAGCGCACAGCAACAGTGTTGTATACTCATTAAAAATCATAATTTGCATGAGAACTTATTTCCGACTAAGCATTAGCAACACACCAATTTTGTCTCTGGTTTTATCCTAATTAAAAATGAGAATTTTATAATTTATTTATACAATATTAGTAAAAGTTAAATTTAGGCAAAAATAACATAATTTTATGTAAACGTGAGTACAAAACATTTGCGATATATGACATACTAGGAAACGATGAAAACGTTATAATTAGGGCGGTGATAAAAAGGTTTAATTTTTAAAAAAAGTTAAGATAACGTGATAAGTTTATACACGTTTTTCATCGTAAAGTAAGATTAAGACTCTGTCCTACCCGGCACTTCAACTGCGCTGCAGTGCGTTTGAAATACGCGTTTTTTCCACGAACTATTATACGTGTGTCCAATATGCTGATCTAAGAAAATAACACATACTCCAGATGAGGGCTGTTGAGATCTTTCAAGACGTCACGCACATTAAAAACACCATTTTAAAGTACTCCAAAATTGCTAAAAACAGCTTTTTCAAAGCGCTGTATCTCAAAATATATGCGTCAGATACATACATAACTACTCAATGGCTTTGCATTGAACTTTCCTATAGACTTTCCACACCAATAAAATGAATAGTGTTACCGTTGAAAGTCCCATAGGTACACGCAGTGCGACGAGAACACTGTACGCCAGTTGAGAACTTGTTGCGGGTGGCAGCGTCGCCCTTACTGTTTCCACGCTTCTCGGTCCCAAATGCGGGAAAAGTTCTAGGTAGGCGGGAGCCTTAAGGAAATAGCGAGGTAGTAGGTTGGAGAGCCAGCAGGCGGCAGCAGCGGCGGGCGCCGGCAGCGCTGCCGGGCGACGGC
>NQII01001722.1:0-16318 GCA_002778355.1 Clitarchus hookeri | reverse complement strand
GGACGTCTGCAGTACCTCAGGAGGCTGCTGCCCTACTTGCGGCACCAGGACGAGGACTGCCTCTACCTCAACATATACGCGCCCACGCAAGGTACGTCTGCACATCCCTACACTGGCGAACTGTTGTGCTCTATTGGAAATATCGTATTAACGTCCTCCAGTGTTATGCCTGAAGGCTTATCAGGGGACGTCTTGCAAACTAACTTATGACCTAACTTGAACTAACATCCATGCCTTACCTGGGATTCGAACNCTTATCAGGGGACGTCTTGCAAACTAACTTATGACCTAACTTGAACTAACATCCATGCCTTACCTGGGATTCGAACCCACTACCTTCCGCACCGCAGACCGGCGGCGCACCAACCGACATCGCCGCGGGAGGTTGGCGCGAACTGTTGTAAATTTATTTTTTGCCTACCGTTACCGACAAGAGTCAGAGATCCAGATTAGGGTATGCCCGACGATGCCGCTGGTCGACGGGTTTTATCAGGGATCTCCCGTTTCCCCGCCCCTTCATTCCAGCATTGCTCCATACTCACCTTACTTCACCCTCATCGGCTCTGAAGACCTCGAAGTTAAGAGCTGCCCAAATCTCTTTACTCACTCAATCAAATTATGGGTCAAACTGGGGTCGTGTACTCCTAGACATGCAGGAGGAGGAAGTGCTGTAACTTCTGGGCGCAGGTATGGGACATCACTGGGATTGGGTGTACATGGCTGCAATTGGCGCTTTATTTACCTCTTATAATATTAATACCCCTCTACTGTGAGCAGTAGCATAATCGCACGAAATCTAATCGTTCCATAGTTAAAGATGATCGTGTTTTCCTTTCCTCCTACCCGGTTGTCCATACAAGATGATTCGTGACGATATGGCTTGACTGAAAGCTTATTACTCTGCTCAATAGGAGTAAAATGTATATATCAACATTGGCTGTAATCAAATAATTTAGGCTTTAGAGGGGGATGAAGATAAAGTAACTTATAATTGACTATCAGGAAACTACAAATATGTAGTGGTAATAATGCACTGTTTACTACATGTAATTGTCGGTAACGCACACGTTAGTGCTTCAGATGGTAATCAGCTCTCACAGAAGATGTTTAAACACGCCACTTGCGGCGTCAGTACATTTCATTGCACGCATACGTACTGCGAATTATACCACGAAGATATTACATTCGTCTACTCATAATGACCCAACTAATCAGCTCCTTCGGTTGGGGAGTATCGTCACGAATCATTCTGTATAGTTGTATATTCAAATTTTATGCGTATTTCTGTAGCTAACATCACACCACGTGTTGAATCTTTGCCTTGCCGGTTGCTCGTGAGTGGACGCAAATCGGTGTTTCCCCCGTGGTTTCCTGCTGCGTGCGCCGAAAGTGTACAGTACTGAGCAGGCACGTGGCTTCACCACATGCCACTGACAGAAAGTAGTTTCATTCAAGTGGAATGGTGTCGCGTTTTGAACTACCTGTTCTTTAGACTCCACGGTCCTATATATTTTAGAGCCTCAGATTTCTGTTCGTTGGCTACTACCCTAGTGTGCAGCCAGTTTTACCTCAGACCATGTGACATGGGATTCGGTGGTTTTTTCCTTGCGGCTTGCAGGTCAGTTATTGGTTCAGAGTTCATCTGGGTGTGTATAATAAACTGTGATCCAATTGCAAACATAACAGCATGTCTTTGAAGTCCAGCATGTCATCAAATGAATTCGCGNGTATAATAAACTGTGATCCAATTGCAAACATAACAGCATGTCTTTGAAGTCCAGCATGTCATCAAATGAATTCGCGGAATTTTACAATCCCTGCTAATTAGAGACCCGGAAATTTTGTGATTTCATTTGACGACTAGACTAAATGTTACAGTTGTGTACACATCCCACATGCTGCTGTTTGTTCATTGGCTGGTGCTTTCATGATGAGCACTTTTACTGTGTACTGGGTTGTACGTGATTCATTTGGTCTTTTTCTACATGTGTATTACCGGTTCAGTCATGCAGTATCTCCCTGAATTCAGTACAGGGTTTCAAAATGAGAGTTAATTGGCAACAGATTTGTTCATCGAGATGCGTTGATGCATTGTATCACGGTGGCTAGCATCAGAGAAAACATGGAAAAGTCAGGGAATTTTATATTTCTGTAAAAGTCAGGGAAATATCACGGAAATTCATGCGAAGTCAGGGAATTTAGATAAAATAGTTTAAAATTTATTTAATAAAATACTGATTATTAGATTGTACCACTTCTGCTACATGCCATCTCATAAATGGCCATGTGCGTTATCTTGGCTTGTTCCGCCTTTGTAGGAAAATTCCAAAACATTGAATCAGTTTTGTCGTTTCATATATAAACATAGCAATAATAACAGGAATGTAAAATTTTTCTTTAGGATATAACATATAAGTGTATGTAATTTTCGCTGTGTATGTTAGTTAGAGAAAAATTAGCATGATCTGGACACCTGTAAATGTCAGGGAAATGCCAGGGAATTTGTTATGTGTCTACTACTAGTCACACTGAAAATCTCTAATGAATTGTAATTATGTATTTCTGATACAATATTCGCTTCTAAGCAGCATGTTACGCAGTTTTTGATCGCATAAAAATGAAAATTTTAAGAGCAGCAAAAATGTCTTAAGCGCGCTGCCTACTATCTTGCTCCACCCTAAGTTGGAGATAATATTTCGCTTCTGCTGCGGGTGGTGTCACGAAACGAGTGGCGCTATCACAAAAGTAACAAGAAAGTACAAGTGTTTAAGGCGACTCCTTAGTAAAATATTGCCTGTAAAAATCAATGCTTACACGTCCACGCGTGTCCAAGCAAACAAATGCTATGGAAGTACAACATTTTTCCAGGAAATGTTAAAAACTATTATTTTCAGGTGCCAATATTTTACTTTCATCCTGTGGAATACATTAAAAAAATAGCTGAAGTGTTTTTTTTTTAATAATAATATTTTTATGTATTTTCTGCGCAGTTGCCGTAAAAGAAAGGAGAAAATTACTGTGGCATCTGTAGTTTAACCCATTGGCTTTTATCGCGTGTAATAATATCTACTATAGGCGTTAATTTTTTTATTTTCTGAAGGAGAACAGGTATCAAACCGTGCGTGACAGTAAGCAGGTTAATTTAAATTTATATATCTCCTTCCCACCCCCATTCTCTCTTTCCAATACTGTGCACTGTATGATTGTGTATGCAGTTATGCACGTATCGACATTGGTTTCATGAATATATATTTAAATAAAATAATTTCTTCTGAAATATTGCTATTGTAAGTTACGTAGAGGCGTTTGAAAATATATGTATTTTGAAAAAAAAAAAAACGAAGCACGCAGTCTGCAGTAAGTTATTCATGCTTATTGCAACCGAGGCGGTGGCCATAAGCTCTGCTATTACCCCCCCCCCTTTTCCCTCCGAAATAGTTCTTCAAGTGCCCGTACACAAACTAGTCAAATGGGGTGTAATCGAGAGAATTAGCAGGCAGTTTTTTTTTAAATACAGTATCTGTAGCCCATGTACGATTTCGTGACAGCTGCACACAAATAATAAACCTTTCACTGATACGAGAACACAATCGAGTGAGTGCTTTGTTACCGACTGNCGTGACAGCTGCACACAAATAATAAACCTTTCACTGATACGAGAACACAATCGAGTGAGTGCTTTGTTACCGACTGAGACTGCAGCATCATTCGCAAGAGTCCCCCCCCCCTGACTAATGTGATTGCATGCATGTCAAAACATGTATTTTGTGCTAAGTGCTTACTATTTCTGACGTGCCTCCGTCCTTTGTTTATTTCTTCGCGTTGCTTCTGCACTTGTACCGTAACGCTTCTCAAATCCAGACGGAGAATAATAACGGAACAAATTCTAAATATATCTACGTTGTTTACCCCGACTCGCACGAAAAAAAACTTTAAATGAAGTTTTTCGCATAGCCGAATTTTAATTCAATCGTTGTCAGTTATTTCAAGGCAAAATACAGCAGTAGGAAGGTTAACAAGGCTTGGTTGTTCGAAAATAAATGACCAGAATGCGTACTGTTCGCATTCAACTCTCACTGTCTACAATTCCANACAAGGCTTGGTTGTTCGAAAATAAATGACCAGAATGCGTACTGTTCGCATTCAACTCTCACTGTCTACAATTCCATGGGATGGACGAAACCTTTGAACTGCGTTGCAGTGTGTTTGTAATTCACGTTTTTTCACGAAACTATTACACGTGCGTCCAATGTGCTGGTCTACGAAAAGAACACACGCTTCAGACGAGGGCTGTCGAGTGCCTTCAAGACGTCACTCACATTATAAACGCCATTTCAGAGTACTTCAACAGTTAAAAACTGCTTTTTCAAAAGCCTGTGTGTATCCGCTTCATATACATACGAAACTAGTAAAATGCCCTTCATTGAACCTTCCTACGGACTTCTCGCTAATAAGACAATAGCGTCACCGCTGGAAGTCCCACAGGTATACGCAGTGCGACTAGAACACCGCANACAAGGCTTGGTTGTTCGAAAATAAATGACCAGAATGCGTACTGTTCGCATTCAACTCTCACTGTCTACAATTCCACAGGATGGACGAAACCTTCGAACTGCGTTGCAGAGAGTTTGTAATTCACGTTTTTCCACGAAACTATTACACGTGCGTCCAATGTGCCGATCTACGAAAGAACACACGCTTCAGATGAGGGCTGTCGAGTGCCTTCAAGACGTCACGCACCTTATAAACGCCATTTCAGAGTACTTCAACAGCTAAAAACTGCTTTTTCAAAGAGCTGTATGTATCCGCTTCATTTACATACGAAACTAGTCAAATGCCCTTAATTGAACCTTCCTACAGACTTCTCGCTAATAAGACAATAGCGTCACCGCTGGAAGTCCCACAGGTATACGCAGTGCGACTAGAACACCGCACGCCAGTTCAGAGCCTTACTCTTAGCGCCGATGGCGCACTTGATGCGCGTGGCAGTCTCGCCCTTATCGCTCCCGCGCTTCACCGCCTCAAACGTGGAAAAAACCTCCAGTTGAATGGGAGCCTTAAGTGCGTTGGAGAGTCAAAAACCGCCTTCTACATTTTTTAGTATATAAAATCTGTTTTCATTGTGATACGAAATAATAACGTGAAAAAAGTATGGCAATGGTGAAAATTTAATTTTTAAAAATAATAGTAGATGTTACAGAAATTTTAAACTTACATTTGTTTCACATAAATCCCAAAATTTAACAAAAATTATATATTGCATTAGAGCTTAGAACAATTGTTTACGTTATCAGAATATAATATAGAATATTTTCTTTGGAAATTGGTCATGTGGTGTGCCCGCATATAAATTTTAATTGCCACAGGTTAGCCAAGTTTTACCATTCAAAGAAAATACAGCTTGATATTCCTATAATTCTAAGGAACACTTCAACTGAAACCAAACTTGTTCAAATGGCATTCCGAAATTTGTGTGAATTAAGGTTTTAAATAAAAAAATTCTGGTTTCCGCTAAATAAATTACGAGTGTAATTTTTTTTAATGATTAGGTGTTTTGTTTTAGTCTATTCGCGGTTTCTTTACACACTTTTTGAATCAAACCTTTGAAAAACCGCCCCATGTATGACATGTTTGGTTGTCTCCAAATCAGGCAATGCATCACATGCGTTTCATAATTGTGTTAACATTTAAGTGCCATATTTTTGGTCAGAATGAAATTCTATTTGTAATTAATCTATCGATCATAATAATTCATTTTTATTTAATATGAATAAAAACAGTAAGGAAATAGGTGCTTTGGTAATGCCTAGTAAGAAATAGTCTTTATGCAGAATATTAATACACAAGAGTGCACACGATTGCTGTATGTTGTCACCTTTGGTGTAATTTTCTAGATTTAGTTGAGTCTTGTTTGCATGAGGCGAAGGGATATCCTGAAAGTATAACTTCAGTAGGGCTTCAGAAAAGTTGAAAGTCACCGTGAATGGACTTTATCATTGTAACTATTATATTAAAGCACAAAATACCCTCCAAATGCTGGCTGTTGAACAGCCTTAAGGGCGCTGGCCACCAAAAAGGTTCATTATTTTTAATTCTTCAGCATAAATATTTTCGTGATAAACAGGTGGCTCAAGCTATATGTTAGTGAAATACAAGTCTTCGAAACTCAGTTAAGAGACAAAGCAGGCGTTTTCAGTTTAGTATTTAGGAATGGTGTTAAATTTTTAAAATTACATTGGGGCCTGAAGTAGAATGTTATGTTTTTATTGGACTGTATGACAGCAGACTCTGTTCGCTCAATTAAAGTTGAGCAAATACACTTTTACAAACGAACAGCTATCGTTTGGTCACGTAAAATTATTTCCTGCGTTGGTAATAAATGTATGTTGAGGATTTAAACTTCTCAGCAATGTTAAAAACATAATCTGTTGACAGGTATCTGCCATTCTACAACTCCCCGAAGCAAAATTTAAATCAGTGAAACGTAGCCTCCATGACTGATTTCAAGTGCAGACGTTTTCATTGGTTTGAATTGATTTGGCTGGATTTTATTATTTCAGGTTTAGGTGTGAATTCAGACATAAACTTGCATCTGTAGAGGGCACACATGTCTATGCCATATGCGGTATTCAAACCCACAACATATTATTCTGGNGCACGCATGTCTATGCCATATGCGGTATTCAAACCCGCAACATATTATTCTGAAAAGTCGTATTAGCGATAATAGGTCGCCTTACTATAAATCCCAGTTCTCTGCGTGATATTCTTGAGTGACGTGAAGAGATTTGGGCCGATGAGGGTGAAGTGAGGTGAGTACGGAGCACCGCCGGAATGCAAGAACGGGGGAAATGGGAAATAACCGAGGAAATATGCCGACCAGCGGCATCGTCCAGCATAATTCCCAAATTGTAAAATCCGGTGGTGACCCCGCCGGGAATCGAGCCCGGTTAGCGTAGGTGGGAGGCGAGTAGTCTAACCACTTCGGCCCCGCGGCCCCGCGTGACATTAGTGCATTAAGTACTAAACGAGGGAAATGCAGTTACTAGAAGAACCAAGTCTCAGAACATTCGCTATTATACGGCTGTGGTAAATCCAGAGTACATTTCATGAGTGCACGCCGAAAGGGCTCGTAATCGTGGACTGTAAAAATTAATTACGCATGGCAGGTGCGTGCACTTAAAATGTGCGTGNTTCGGCCCCGCGGCCCCGCGTGACATTAGTGCATTAAGTACTAAACGAGGGAAATGCAGTTACTAGAAGAACCAAGTCTCAGAACATTCGCTATTATACGGCTGTGGTAAATCCAGAGTACATTTCATGAGTGCACGCCGAAAGGGCTCGTAATCGTGGACTGTAAAAATTAATTACGCATGGCAGGTGCGTGCACTTAAAATGTGCGTGTCATCCATAAATTACGAACCAAAATATTTTACCATTGATTAATCCCGCAGGTCACAGAAAATGTTTAATATCATAATAATCTCGAACTTTTATAGGGGCATTGCATCACCGCGTTTATAACCGACGAATATGTTTCAGCGCGTGAAGCACTCAGTGATTTATCGTCTTCATTTAGGCTTAGGGTTCAATTTTGAAAGCAGTTCTGTGATCACTGTAAATAAATAGCACTTAATTGTCATTGTTTCAGACTTAGAAATGATACATTTGACATAATTATGAACACAGCAAACTAGTTTTAATCAACTACCACCTACATATTGACGTCTGGTAGAGTGCGATCCGATCCACCTCTGAAATCAGAACGTAGAAGGCCAGGCCGTACAGAAGGTAATATTCAGCATATCGTCAGTTCTATGTACAAAATTATAGCGATAGGGAAACATTTTTAGAGGAAGTTAAATACGTAAACAATATTAAACCTGAGGATATTAAGGGCGCAGAAAATGTAGATACGTTCTCGTTGGTTCCACAGAAGACATACACGTATATTTATAAGCGAGTACTGGTTGGCTTTAAGTATGAAAGTATATTAGCCGGGAAAAGTAGTCTATATAGAAAATGTGGAAATGTTCAGTTAACAAACGTGAACACGCTCTCCATAGTGTCGCAATACGGAAACGAACCCAATATACAAAAAACACAGAACCTCTCTGTATTCCCTATAGATTTTGGTTGGTGAATTCATATGGTTATAGCCGGGAATGATATTATAGTCTATTAAAGGCATGTTCCTAATTTTTTGATAAAACATTCGAAAATCACCCCATTTATGACGTGTTTGGTTGTTTCCTAAATATTTCATATATCACGAACGTTTTATATTTCTGTTAGAATAAAAGTATCTTGTTTTTGGTTAAATAGAAATTGTATTTGTATTTTATCTATCAATCGTGATATTTCATTTATAATCAATGTGACTGAAACCAGACAGAAAAAAAAAGCGTGTTGGCAATGTCTTGTAAGAAATAGTTCTCATGCAAAATATTGTTAAGCGGTGTGCTGTCCCTTTTGTGTAATTTTATAGACAGTAGTTAAGTTATGTTTACATGAGGTGGAGGGTTCTGGAAAAAATGTTACAAGCATAATTATGAATAATTCCTTTACTATTAAAAATCCGTTATTTTACTTTTAATAAAATGCGGGTTAAATTTTTCCAGAAAATTTCTCCGTAAAATTATGGCCACATTGTTTTCCCATAATTTCATGGCAAATATTTCTAACTGTGAGTGTTTTATACCCATATATGGAATCGCGATGTGCATTTTTCCCCGATACATGTGCAGTCGTGGTTCCGGTGTTATTGGTGCAAGTACACAATTTTTTTATGGAATATACACATACACACAAGCTTGTGAAAGCGTAAGATATCGGATACCAGTACTTTTAAACAAAACACTTTTCATTCTAAACGGCGATATAGAGTGCAAAGAAAATGGGGGGAAAATCAGCTAAGAATTGGAGAATCAGCACGCGATAACCAATAAAACACATAACGTTGCAATGTTCCGCGAAAGCGTAAAATTATTGCACACCGACTGTAATAAGGAGCACAAATATCGACTATTGTCGAAAAAGACTTGAGTAGACTGCAGATGTTGAAGAGAGATTCGTGAGGAGAATTAGAGAAAACGAAAAGTAAAGGTCCCAGGTTCAGGAAGTTTTTACGCTCGAATAAATGCGAAGGGAAATTCGAAGAAGAAGGAGAAGAAGAGAGATGGTTACGGGCAAGGGGGGAGGTACGATTTGATTCGACCCGACAGGAGTCGATTTGGTGTCTCGGGCTTCGCGTAGCACAGTTAAGCACTTCAGAGGCGAGACACTTGGGCTCGAAGACCGCGTCAATCCGCTGAACACTTGGTTATGCATGACTTTCCGCATACAGCTTTCAAATATCCCCTTCTGTTGTGGAGCACATTCCGGCTGTCTGGAAAATGCCGAGGAGTATGGCGACGTCCTAAGAGAGCTCCCAATATTCATGGAATCTGAAGTTGAAACGGTTATTCCAGTTGGTGAATGACAGTCCCTGAGTATTAGTTTAAGGTAGAAGGAGAGGGGCTTCAGAAATTGTCAAAAAGAATATTTTTTTATTGGGTATAAAATTAATGCATGAATTTTGTAACACAGAAAAACATGTTGCTGTAATTAGCTTATTTAAATTATTAAAAAAAACCAAATTAATAAGATAGTTGAATCTCTTTCCGATATGAGTGATTCAATAAGTACATTTTAAAAGAAAATCTTTATCAAACAATACCATAGTAATTACTTTGGTTTATCTAATAACAATTTAGCAATAATATTAACAAAAGTATCAATAATCTCATCTACGAAAGTTTTTTTTTTGTAACTGAAATGAATGTACATAAAATCAATTATTAAATACATATTTTTTCCTGTAGTACCAATAATTTTTAATTACACATATAATTATTATAATTGCCCTACTTCAGGATAATTTTTTCTTGCAAAACGTACGTTTTAATGAAATACGCTGAAGTTCTGATTAAAATCAAACTCTTTCTAACTCATATTTAAAAAAAAGTTGAAATGAGTAAATACTTATATAGGTAATATTTTGCAGTGTTAAAAAAATATGCACCCCTCTTTCATAATTAAAATAAATCATACTTTTCTGACAATTTCGGAAATATGTGGTGTGTAATCCTACTAATTTTATAAATGAGAAAGTCTGTGTGTGTTTGTGTGTGTGTGTGTGTGTGTGTGTTTGTTACCACTCAGCTCCATCACGGCTGAACAGGTTCTGATGAAATTTGGTATATAGGTACTTTAGGTCCTGGAATAAGGCATATATAATACTTTTTATTCCGGTTAATTGTAAGGGTCCTGTGGAATAACAACAAAACGTAAATCTGCAACGGCTGGGAATGTGACCGAAACATTTTTTTTTTGGTGTCAGAGTTAATAAGGCCGCCCAAGGACCTCTGAAATGGCTTAACGACTGCCATTTATCGATAACAACCAGGACCGAATATTTAACGTGCCCTCCGAATCCCGGAAGCGCTCAGATGTTATGCCACTAAACGGTCGCCCATCCAAATATGAGCCGCTGGGAACGTTGCTTAACTTTGGTGATTGATTAAGATCCCTCAGCCAAGCGCAAAAAGTAGTACCTAGGTACACTTATTTCTAAAGCTACAACTTGATGAAACTCACGTTTTGATTTTCATATATCGACGCTGGAAAGCGGAAATGTAGTAACTACGCGATAGTTGCACAAATACACTCCAAAACCAATACCCTACTTCTTGGCTATCGGGTAAAAAATAATTCCTTCCTTCTGGGTTGCCGTAATTAGTTAAAAACCTAGGTCAACATAGTATAATTTTATCATTCTGTTTTCACATAAATAAATCGTCTTTTCCCGATTTCTTTATTAGTGTATCACTGTAAAACCCAATTGTACCNCATTCTGTTTTCACATAAATAAATCGTCTTTTCCCGATTTCTTTATTAGTGTATCACTGTAAAACCCAATTGTACCCGGGTGAAGCTGGGCCTGTTCGCTAGTAATTTATATAGATTTCTGCATGTTTTACAGCTGGGTTCAGTACTACGTTGGACGCCGCTATCCTTCTACCTTTAAAACATTGCATCTGTCGTACGACGTTAGCTAGAGGGTTCTGGGTATCCCTGCTTAGTTTATACGTTTGCTCATACTGTATTATTTTACAATCACTTGTACGTAATAACGTTTCCATAAAATAATGTTTTTCTTACTAGTGCTACGGGACGCCCTGGTGCGACAAGACTTACCACCTGGGCGGGCGATGGTGGCTGAGCGGTTAGCTTGCTCGCCATCAAGGCGAACAGGTTTCGATCCCTGGACGGGTCACCGGATTTTCACAAGTAGGAATCGTGNATAAAATAATGTTTTTCCTACTAGTGCTACGGGACGCCCTGGTGCGACAAGACTTACCACCTGGGCGGGCGATGGTGGCTGAGCGGTTAGCTTGCTCGCCATCAAGGCGAACAGGTTTCGATCCCTGGACGGGTCACCGGATTTTCACAAGTAGGAATCGTGTCGGATGATACCACTGGGGGAGAGGGTTTTCTCGAGGATCTACTTTTCCCCCGCCCTCTCATTCCACGGCGCTCCATACTCACCTCAATCACCCTCGTCGGCTCTCAAGACCTCTTTGTTAAGACCCGCCTAAATCTCTTCACTTCACTTCACTTCACTTACCACCCGGGGCACCACGGCCAATTGCGCAATGCATCTTGTGTATTCCTACCTTGTACTTTTATAGGATTTGTTTACAGTTTGTCCTGTTCCATTAAAATACAATAAGCATTTCATTTTTAGAATTTGTTCCGAAGTTCTCAGTCTGAAAAAAAATTGATCTAAATGCCAAAACATGCTCTAGTTTTTATCAGATATTCCATAGGGGAGTGGCGATAATTATTTCGGCCGTAACCGGATTGTCAGTATATACTTGTTGAGTACGCACGTATGATTACTTTCCCTGGCATGTACTTCTCCAGACTATTCGCCCTAGACGCGTCACACGCATTCTGGCGGCAGCAGCACGAACCACGAGAAAACAGAAAAAGCATGCGCCACGTCGATGCGAGAGTATTCTACGATTCTTAGCTAAAATCTCTGTGGTGATGTACGAAACAAATAAGTAACAAAATACGTCTTGAATTTTACTGTATTTATCAATCAGCATTGTAGAGATCTACAAAACCCTCCAAATATCGAATGATTGGAAGCACTATTACTAACTACGTCAGCTTTTCGCGAGAGACAAACGTGACCTAAAACTGTTTAATTTCAATTAAATGGCATTTTGTAACGACTTGTTCAATTTCCAAAGTTAAGATCATCACAACCATCATGGAGCGTTCGCAACTCAAACGAAACAAATGCGGCAACCGGAGCAAGTACGCAAACGCGTTGTTACGAGTTGTGGTCAGGCCCTTAGCTGAGCGGCCTGCCTGATCACACCTTCACTTATTTATCCAGGACACGGGCCGTGATCGTTGAAGCTAGTAATGAAATCGCAAACCACAGAAACCTCCTCCACCGGCCAGTAAACGGGGACAACGCAGCCGATATAGGACAGTGTAGTCCGTGGACGGTGTCTTTTCTCGTCGGGCCATTGGAACGAGAAGACCACTGAAGATGGGTGTGTCCAGCCGTCGACTTGCGCCATCTTAATCAGCCTCCGGAATCATGAAAGAGGTGTGGACTCCCCAATTGGGCTTTACTCAGAACGTGGCTGGTTATATCTTTATAAAATAATATCCTTTAATATTTCAGTGTATTTGTATAGCTTCCCCCGTTCATATTCAATCATACTTATATTGAAATATTATTGTACAACCTTAATGTTAAATAAACCTCTTTTATAAAGTGGTCATTACATAACTCTTATAAATAACTTGTTACACCCATATATCCCAAGTAAGGATAAATATCAACCAAATATCAAAATCATAACAGGGTGCAGCAAGTTAGCAACTTAGTGTACTCGCCTATGTGTACTGTTCTGGAAATTCGGACCGGCAAATATATATATGTTGACGTCACAGGCGGGGCCAAGTACGGAGATGTGCAGGTATACCAGAGAGAATTTGGACACCACCTCAGTTGGTCAGGGGAGCCATGTATTCAAAGAAATTATAAACCGCTCTCGAAAACCTAGCGACTAGAGGAGAAGCAAAAAAGATATTTGGGGCGACGCATAACGGCTGACGTCTTCAAAGCCTATGGAAGCGAAGTGAGGTGGATTTAGAACAACGGTGGAATTCAATGGTCGGGAAAAAATCGAGGGCGCCGAGAAAACCCGCTGGCCAACCACAACATCAGCCGTGTTCCCCGCAAGAAAAATAAAGTATTTTATCACCCGCCATGATAAGAGGCGAATAGTCCAGTCCCGTTATGAGAAAAGTTTGTCGATTTATAAACAGATTGCAAGAAAATGTTTCGTTACACGAAAATTCGTAGAAAAATTCGTAGACTAACGTATGTCTAAAATCCACCAAAAATAGTTTGTTAGCTTCCGGGATTTGTCCCACAAAGATGTTAGAAAATCTAATAAATAGAAAACGGCGAGCATGAGTGAAGAGATTTGGGCGGCTCTTAAGAGCGAGGTCTTGAGAGCCGATGAGGGTGAAGCGAAGTGAGACTGGAGTAGAACCGAAATGAAAGGGCGGGGGAAATGGGAGATCCCCGAGAAAACCCGCCAACCAGCTGCATCGTCCGGCACGATTTCCATTTGTTACAACCAAAAATGAGAATAGAATATTGAATAACACTAAATTTATCATAATACATTAAAATAAAGTCACAAATATCCACACACAATGTCTTTTTATTAACATTTTTTTATTTTAAAATGTTTTCCACAGTAGATCCTAGAAAAACAAATAAAAATTATGGGTATAATTTGATACATTTTTGATACACTATTGTAAATGTTTTGTTCTTAAATATTTGTAGTGTGATTTTTTTTTGTCGTTGGATGAAACGTTTCCGATTTATAAAAATTTTTAAAATGTTTTTCCAGAACAAATTCCAGAATAACAAATCGACATTTAAGGTGGATTTATGTGAATTTTGGATATATTATGAAAATCGTGTGTTCTTAAGTTATTGTATTGTCATTTTGTTCGTTGGGTGCACCGTTTTATTAGAGTTAATGCCATTTTATATTTCCCGGGACAAAATCTATAAAGAAACTATTATAAATTGTTGGTTGGTTTTTTTTGTTTCGGTAAATTATAGGAAAATTTGTGTTCATCAATCCCGGGGAAAAAAAAAAAGAAAAGAAAAAAAAGTGAATTGAAGAAAAAATCAATATACCAATTTTTTTTTGCAAATGTTGATGCAAAACTATATTGTATATTTTGAAACAGATTCAGTCATACATTCAAATCACATTGCAACTATTACTTTGTTGTTGTATATGTTAAGAGAAAATGTTTACTAATTCAAATTACTAACTTTCGCTCATTACATATACAGTATTTAAAACTAATTTTTGTGTATCAACTTTTTTTATCATTTCAATGTTATCAGTTGCTGTGTGTTGAGATGTCAGAAGTGTTCCTTATGGAGAAAAGGTAACTCTTTATTGTATCCAGTGAAGTATATTTCAATCCAACAGCACTATTACGTACGAAAAGTTGGTTAGCAAAGGGGACTCCATTGATATTATGAATGTCAGCACACATGAATATCGACTCTTACCTTGCTCAAATTTTGAGAATATCCAAGGGTTTTTTTCGAACCTAAACATGACGTTTATTTGATATATTCGTGACAGACTTTAAACCAATCATGTATATGTTTTCTCGATCCACGTTTCACTCGGCAACTAGACGTTAACCTAACAAACCGAGAATCACTGGAGATTAATATTGTTACTTTTAATTGAGTTACATATTTGCTAGCGCTCACGATGTGATTATGACTTCAATGTACTGTTTTAAATAGGGACGAATAACTATAAACGAAATAATATTATTGGTATAATTAATTTATGCCTGTCAGGGCATGAATAATGTTGAAAGTGCATGCAAAACAAGAATAGTAAAACATCAAAGGCAATGAAATTTAATCACGAAGCAAAGACGTATTAAAAAAATTATAATTTAGTTTAGAAATAAAAATAATTTACGAAATTCTTCATAGTCTTCCTGTTGTGGGCTGCACCACTTTAAAACTACGTTACAATGACAACCAGACAAAGTTCACCAAATAAATTTTACGATGTGAGATTTTCTAGCGGATTCAAGATTATTTTAGAAATTTCGTTTCATGGCAAATTTTGATGGCCATATTTCGTTTTCAAATTTTTTTTGCCGCAACAAATCGTGTGTTGCAGCAAAGAAAGCATTTTTACAGTGCACAAGCAGTGCTTTTATCCTCTGGACAGGACCGACGTCATCATCCAGGTGTAGAGACGCGAGATACCCCCAAATAGCCTACACTAACACATGCCACGATAAAGCTCAAATTNCTACACTAACACATGCCACGATAAAGCTCAAATTAATCGGGCTGTAGAAGCCGGTCATGGCTCCGGAAACTGATTAACATGTTTTTTTTCTTTCACTAATGAAATCGTACCGTCTCAGAAGGTGCGCGCGCACGAACGAAACGAAACTCGGAAATGAACTGATAACAGTTTCCTGCGCACGTTTCCGGGAAAACGCTAAGGAAACGCTGATAGAAATGTTTTGTTGAATTAAAACAACGTTTGTTTGGCCCAATCAAAGTAAAGGCTGTTCACGATAAATTGAGCACTTTTGAAATCAACTTCTGAGAAATGTCACTGCCTCCACCTGCATATAGTTTAATGGGCACACTGAGTGACATGCGACCAGCGAAATTGGAAACCACAGGTGGAAAGTAGTTCCATGTCTTGACGATGAATTAAAAACGGGCAAGCAAACATTTGTGATTATTAAGCCTTTTCCTTTTGTCTCCTTTAATGATTAAAAATGTATTTATAGGCAAATTTGTAAAATATCTATATTCCTTATAAAGTGATGACGCGCATGACAATGTTAATTTTACATAAGGTGGAACAATACACAATGTGCCTACAAGTAGATCTTAAGCAGGAATTTCAAAAGTGCTCATTTTATCGTGAACCGCCTATAACTGATTGTACGGGGGCAATTAAATTTAGCTTGCTCGCCATCAAGGCGAACAGGTTTCGATCCCTGGACGGGTCACCGGATTTTCACAAGTAGGAATCGTGCCGGATGATACCACTGGGGGAGAGGGTTTTCTCGAGGATGTACCTTTCCCCCGCCCTCTCATTCCACGGCGCTCCATACTCACCTCAATCACCCTCGTCGGCTCTCAAGACCTCTTTGT
>NQII01001721.1:372452-451675 GCA_002778355.1 Clitarchus hookeri | reverse complement strand
TTCATTCTCTAAATTGAGCGAGGCAGGACAACGAAATGGAAGGAAATCAGTGTGTGATCAAACTGGAAGGACCTAACTAGCAACTGGAACCTGTGGAAGTTCCAAACAACGGTATTGCTACGAGGTCAAGGATGGCTCGACATAGTTGAGGTGATAAACAAACCCTGGATAATCTGATAGCCAGGCTTCTGGTGGAAGAAGAAAGGGTGCAGGAGAAGGGTGAAGCCCATGGTAATGCTGAGTGACGTAGGTTGTTAGGTATAGTGTGAAGGGTGCATGACCTTATTGGGTGTCTCTCCTCTTCCTCTGGCTGCAGTGATGCGGCTTAGGTTTCTAAGCAAAATGAGAGGTTAGGCCTTCTAACTGGAATTGAGGAAAAAAATTATGGCAGTAGGCAAAATTTGAGAACTCCTTAGTTTTAATGTAGGGTGAACCTCTACGGAAAGCTTATGAATTTTGGAGGTAACTTACTTTATACGTTGCTCTGGGACTATGTATGACCTGAGGCCTAAAAGAGGTACCTGTACAGCCTGCTGCTGGGGGAACTCCTCTTGGCACATTGCCCTTGGGTTGAACAGGCGTCTCTGCAGCCTAATGCCAGGAGTCTGCCCTCACGAACAAATGGAACACAAAAGGTCTTGAGACCTTGGGTTTTCATGCAGATCCTGACCAGGCCAGTAGTGAGCTATCCCATGCAGATAGGTCCCGCTTACAGGGATACCAAAAATATATAATAATTAAAGATCTGGCCACTTGACCTGTTAATGAACTCTGAGAGAGTATCGCCTCCCTTTGTATGCCACATCGGACTGCATGCCTCATCACGCATGTGCGTAGAACGTCTCCTCTGCCCTTCTTGTCTTGGCTGTAGGTGTGGTAGTAATTCTGGAAGGACTTGACTAGCTCATTCCTTCATTAATTTGGTCCTAATTAGCAAATGTACTCTTGAGATGAACGTGTAGTATTTGTGGCTTGTCAGCTGCCTCTCTGGCTTCAGAATTGTTAATGGGAGCGGGGTTCAGGACCCTATTTTATCACATCATTATAATATTACTACTTTAAGCAGATGTTTAGAGTTCATTAGTAAAGTTGTCTCCTAAAGAAATTAAGTTCTGAGTTAATCTAATGAAATTGGTTTTTACTCGGTTTGTGTAAATTATATTTTGTATGAAACTAAAACAGGAAACTTGAATGAATGTGAACATGTAACTATTTGGTATTTTAGGGCCACGCTAGAAGAGATGCGGTCCAATGCAGTGTCTGTGACGATGCCTCGGTCGTCCATCACACAGATGCAGTCTACTCTTGTCGACAATGCTCAGCCAGTCAGCATCACAGGGTCACCAGGATTCGATGGTAGAGTCTGAAGGTATTGGTTTACAAGCAAGTGACTGCTGTTGTGGAACTGAAGACAAGAACTACTGTGTCAACAGACTGTATTCTCCATTAATACCATGTGTATCGTATGTGTAACGAGGATATATAATCTAGCATGTTTTCCTTAATTTTATTTAAGAACAAAAATATAATATGTAATTTTTTTAACATGAATACAAAATAAGCTTTGTGTTTCTTGTAGAAAATTTGTATGTTTGCAATATTCATACTGCAATACTGAAGTGAACTAGCAGTTGAGAATATTTAAAAAACAATGTTCTCTTGACAAGTCTTGTTACAATTTGCGTTCAGCATGTGTGCACATGGTTTCATAATACGTATCTCAATGTCTGGGAAAATTTGGACAAATGTAGTCCACAAATTTTGTTCAATAGTGTACACCTAGATTTAGAACATTCATCTGTGTCAATGGGAAATTTGGACATTTATTCCTTGGAAAACTGTATGGCAGTATCATGACATTACAATTTGGTTAATTTTTAATGTGACTTTTATGTTGTGCTAATTACTTGATTTTCTTCTCTGTTAGTTATTGGTGCTAGTTGTCAAAGACCTTAATGACCTTACTTGAAAGCCGTTAATGTTGAAATTAGTGCTCTGTTTTATGTGTGAAATTGAAGATGATAGGTATATGTCACAATAAGATAATGTTCATAGACCATCAGTTGTAAGCTCCAGCTTGGATTTTCAATTCTTCATGTTAAACACATCAAGAGATACTGCTGGGTTTAAAAGATTTACTTCAATTCTTAATGTACTCTAAACTAAAAGTTCCCTAGAATTTCCATGCTCAGGCTGAATTAAGCCTCTTGTTTTGTTTGCATGTATATTGCCAAAGTATGTTTTAGTTATTAATATCACTGCATATGGTAATATGCATTACTAGCTGTAGTTTTTTTTTTTTTTTTTCATACATGGCAGAAGGATATACTTGTCTTATTTTGTCTATTGTCAATGTTAAGAGGAAAAAAGTTGTGCCAACGCAGTGGTGATGCTAGTGTTCCATTTTTCATAATTGTGTATGTGATGTTGCCTGTCTGTGAGAGATTGGTGCATTCGGCAGGCTAAAATAAATTATTTGTACAGTAAGAACATGTGTAGGTTAATGAAGCATGTGTAAAAGTAGTCTCTGTTTATTATAAAAAAAAGTGTTTAAGTATGTTAGTGGTTTTTTGTGTGATGGTCAGAAGAATGTCAATGTAATTAATGCCTATCATTTCAAAAAAGTTAATGATGCTGTTACATTGTAGTTGGGATGTAGGAACACAAACTTGTATTTAATTTTGTTTATTAGTGTGTAAAAAATACTTCAGGTGTGTAGGATTCAGTTAATGCCTTAAACAATTTAGGTCATCAGTTGAAATATTATCTCTGTTATGAAATGATGGAACCCCACTATTATGTTGACACTGTGTACTGTATGTATCCCTTGTATTAAGGTACAAACATTATTTTTTGGAGGTGTTTTAATCTCTGCGTTTGCCATTGCCATTTATGTAATTTAGTGAAAAGTGTTGGGGAACATATAATATTTTTTCATTATTTATTTACGGTAGAATGAAAATTGCATTTTGCCTATTGTGATTTATTATTTTTAAAGGGGTGTTTGGGTGTCTAGTCCTGATTTTGATAAGTTATACTTGCTAGTGAGTATTGAGGATTAATTTTATTCACTACCATTTATTATGTATGTAAAATTACATGTGTAATAAATGTAATGTAATTTCATGTATTTTTACTCAAATCTCAATCATAGTCCTAACTTTTCCATACCTATTATAAAATCCATTAAAACTGACTAATTCGCCTTGAAATTTTTTCCTGTAAAACATTTTACAATCCACAAATATTTCAAATACAAAATACCCAGTTGCAGTGCCTAGAGTTTCTCACATAATCCACTTTGGAGCAATGAGATTGTGTTTTGGGTAATATTTTTGAAAGAGAACTTCATAACCACAAATGGTAGTGTCAGGACAGTCATCTGATCGTTATAATAATGCATACCATATTTACATGAATATACCACCCACTCATGTATAACTCCTTTTCCCTATTTTTTTTTTCATTATTTACTGGGTAAAAAATTTGCAGCCATTCTCTCTTAATATTAACACAGTCAAACCTCATTAATACAAGCCTACTTTATTGAAAACTCCAGTTAATGCAAAGTATTCTTTACATTTTTGTGAAATTAAATAGGCTTTAAAATTTTAAACTTTGCACTTAGTAGAAAATACTGTTAATATGTAATACAGAGAGTTTTTAATCCTAAATTGCATTCTATACAGTCAATATAAAATTCATCAGCAGAAATAATGTTCTAGTGAATAATACTTATCGCCAAAATGAGTGTAAACAAACCATTCAACCATAGGTGCACAACATTTTAAAAGTAGTGGGTACTGGAGTGCTCTAGTGGTTAACTAGTGGTCAACTCTTAACTATAATCTACTGGGATGTCATTTTGTTACACCAAACTGAAGCTTTTGACTATGTTACACGAGAATTTGGTAGTGAAATATTTACATTACATAGAATCATTTACCAATTCTCGTGTGATGTAATTTTTACATGAAAAAGAGGAAGTGAAATAAAATTAAAGCCCCAAAAAATGTAATACCCAAATGAAATCAACATCCAGGATTTACAACTACCCACAGTTTGTCTATTATCAGTTAGTCAATTACGTGACCGACAGCCAATCAGAGGCGTCCATTAATTCTATCTGTCCGTTCATCAAAACCTTGGCAAGCTTTAACTTTTAAGGAACAGACAGACAGACGGATGAAATTACAGCCTTCTATACTTGCACGTTTGGTTATCAGTTAATTCTGAGTTCATTGGAAGACTGTGTAGTGTGTACAGTGTTTTGTTTTGACCATATATTGTTTTTATATATTTATTTACGTAGCTGTAAAATGCAATTTCAACATCGACTAATATCCATTATTTTTGTGTGTGCGTGTTTTGGGTACTGTATTTACAAACGCAGTATCGCCAATCATTTTCACTTCTGTGGAGGCCCCCTTCCTCTCTCTCCCCCTTCCTCTCTCTCTCTCCCTCTCTATCTCCATTTTATTCTGATTACTTAACAGTTTTGTTTGTGTTAGTTTGCAGTAATTAACTGATGACAGATGTACAAAGTTTTATTGCAAGTTGCTCGGCTGGGAGACAGGTGGATGCAACAGGCTAATGTAAATCCTGCGTTAGTCAGTTCACTGGCCCGATGCTTAAATGTTTCTGTGCAGTTAGAGAAGAAAAATTGTAATGTACCTATTAAAGATTGTTGCTAAGTAATTTTGTATAAAAATTTTATTATAAATCACTAATTTTTTACCCATTAGTAACTTTATTTCTAGTTGTTTATGATGGGTAAATAGTGGAATCAATGTAGCAATTTGTACTAATCTATTAGCAAGTAAATTTTTTTTGCTTAATTGGTTTAGTATAAAATTTGTTATTACAAAGTGCAAAATTGTGGTCCCATAAATCCAAATATCCTAAAATATAAGTAGCACTCTACCTGCACAAAGAGTTCAAAGCAAGCTATGGTTGGCGGTGCAACTGTGGGCAGGTAAATACTAGAGAAGTAACATTGTTAACTTTAGTAATCAATATAAAGTACAAATGCACATTATTAAACACCAGTGATGCAAACAATACAATAAACACTGATCCAATTCAGTTATCATTCATTTACAAATAAGCAAGGTAACACAAGTTCTATAAACATAATAATTTCAAAACTACATTAACAAATTGACATTAAATGACTTGACATTTTATCAAGTGATTCTAATGCATAAATCACATTTGCCGATGCAAGTAGTATCCTGATCAAAAATATGAAAAATAGCAACCAGCTCAAACAGTTTCATCAAAATTTGCCAACCTCAAGGTCTACATCAAACGGGGCCATAAGAATAACCTCATTCAGGGTTTGGAACAGCAAATAATTGCTTTGGAAACCCTAAATGACGCTAATGAAGATGAATGTTAAACGTGCCAATAAAAAACTGTTCAACTTCGTGCCAAGATGTGGGCTTGCAATATGTAGGAGAACCACAGTATCGCAGAAAATGCCTGAAATTCACAAAAAGTCCTGGCATTTCAAAAACGCATAATTTGTCGGAAAAAGTAAAATAACTAATCTTCTCTCATTGATAGAGGCCTGAAAATTTAGCAAACGCGATAATGCGAAAATAATGTGAATTTTTACATTAACGAAAAATTAAGATTGTTGACAATTGTAACTGCAATTCACGAATTGTACAAAATCCTGTAGTATTTTCATGAATTATTGTTTTATGTCCAGTTGCTTCTTACAATGGGTTTTGTGTTTTTTTGCATATTCGAATACAAATGCATGCAGAGTTGGCCAGTAGATTTCTTTGATTTATCACCATAAACGCAAATATGTTTTACTTTCTATCAGTGTGTTTAAGGCCATATAACTTGAGCGCAAGTGATGATGCGTCACGTTGAGTTAACTTTCTAGTGCACGGCCCTGCAAAAGTTTATTTGCTCATTAGGAAACCCTGCTGTTATTGCGTTCACATCTACCAAGCACCACATTATCTATGGATGTCGCGCCAACTAGCTTGCCGAGTTTGTTTACATTCGTAGCATCGTCACGTTTTATCAAACAATTCTTAATTTTTTACAAATCAGCGCGGTGGTGAAAAATGTGTTTATATGCATTTACTCATGTAGAATGTATTTGTAAAATTGAATTATCACGTATTTTAATCTCTTATTCTTCCAGTTAACTCTATTTTTATCAAACATATTCTCTGAAAATACGTGCGGTAATAAAGGACACGTTTTGAAAAAACCAAACTTTTGTCAGCGGGCCTAACAAAAAAATCTGTTTGTTGAAAGTTTAGATCAAAAACATATAGGTAGATTTCTCTTAAATTTTTTTTCTGTTTGTGCAAGGCACTTTTATTTTTTTTTTCAAACAGTGCTTTTATAATGGTATATAAATTGTTCACATTAGTCTCTTCATGAAACAGTATGTCCTTGCCAGTGCATTGTGACTGTTCCAGGTGTCGGGCAGAATACAAAATCTTAAGTAAGAAAATGTGAAATGGTTTTCAATGCTGTCTGTTGATAGAGGAAACTAGTGGTTTTGTGTTAAAAACCTAACTGTATATTTCTCTGGAAGTCAGGTACATTTGCAAGGAAATAACAATTGATAAAAAGCACAGCTTTTCAATAGGAATAACACTGCCAAATTCAGGTTTTACGGATAAAGTGACATTTCTCAAATTATGTATATATTTATAAAGAACACGTGAAAAATTGAAGCAATTCTTATGCAGAAACTTGCAGTTTTGTAGCAAGAAAATAACAGATATTTTTAAAAAAAATAACACCAAAATTTTTGTGTGTCAACTAATTGAGAATGCAGACCAATCTCCTGTTTGGTATTACATATCATGAAATGGTATAAATTATATAGTGTACTGATCCAGAGGACAGGAGCAGAAAAGCAATGCAGCACTGGAAGAAAAATTTCTAGCTTTGTTGGGTTCCAAAGGAAAATGCTACCGAAAGATAAATTCCCAGCAGGAATCATTGTCATTGCTTGGGAGAAGGGGTGAATCACAGATGATATGGTTGTCAACAGGCTGAATTGTGTGTGGTGCAAACAGCATGGAGGGCTGTTGGGCAACTGTCCATGCTTGACCTTAACAGATCCTGGGGCTGCGTCACTGAAACAAGGAAATAGAGTGTTGTACAGACTAGGTGGTAAAGTAGGAAAATTGTGCTAATAAGGAAATATATAATACAGTGGAACAAATTTTATTTACCAATTAAAATTTTTTTGTGAAAATTTATAACTCCCCCCACCATTACATCACTCATTTGTCATTTGGCTATGAATCGCTGGGTGGCGATTATGAGCTCAGTTGAACCATGCCAGGGTCCTACATGTTAGCAAGCATGGCCGTTCACTGCCAAGAGAGGAACGAATTGTTTCACTTGGTCACTGCTGCCTCTCTGGTGCAATAGCCAGTTGATGAGCTTCCTTCAGTATGAGTAAGGGTGACGACCCAACAACAGAAGGCCTTTTGCGTTCTCCAGTTCAACAAAAGAGTACAGTACTGCACCATCTCCTGCTCAGAGCATTCAATGTTGGCACGAGCAGTTATGACAAATAGGTTGTTTGTGTGAGGGGAAATCAACAGGTTGTCCCCATGTCTGGAGGAGTTTCGTAAAAAGTCCACAAAAGTCTGTCACGTACTGTGAGAGTTGGGAGATGAGGCCTCTCCAATTATCGAGCGGCTTGAGTTCTTTCTCAGGAGGGTTATGCTGCAAAGTGCAGTTGGGGCTGGGTCACAGCCCAAGCTAAGCTTAGAGTTGGTAGCTGACTTTCTAATACGCTACCTAGTACCACACCTACGGGTGTAAGACATGTAGGTATGTTCTACGGTCGGCCACCAGGTGATGAAGTACCCTAACTAAGTTTTAAGCCGAGGCCGAGCCAACCAAAGTCGTACCCGAGTAATCTAACCACCGACAGATCAGCATGGTGGTTATAGAGCGGTGGGTTTACCCCGGAAGTTCGACAACAATGTGGCTGTGGACCAAAGGGGCCAGAACTCCAAACCCAGCCTCTCGCTCTTTCTGGCGATAGTTCAGAGCTGTGGATGAGAGAATGGAATGGACTGGACTGACTGACTAACCAACCGCCTTGTGGTTATGGCTCTATCGTACTGCACACCATATGCATAGTATGAGTGGCCATCTAATGTGTATTGTTTTGCTGTATGTGCACTCGGTTAAGGGAGTTCGCAGTCCTACACTAGGTTCGAAAAATAGGATGGGAATGCAGTGGTCTTCTGCTCTTCCCTGGTGAGTTGACGTCTACAGAAGTTGGAGTTACAGTCGCCTTTAGCAATGAGTACTCCGAAGTTAATGGAAGACGTGTTTATTCCAAGAGGGATCGCACGGTGGGCCGTACTAACTCCTAATTTACCAAGAACTGTAACGAAAGTTAACCTAAGCAAACCAGGTGATGGTAACCTGGGTCTGAACTAACAGAGCATTTGCGGCTAGGAAGCTATTATACTGGCTAACTCTAACCAACTCGATGCTTGTTGTCCAGAAGGGACACTGGTACCACTACCGGAAGTGTAGTAGGTATTGAAAAGGTGTATCGACTTCTACGGGGGCTTCTGGTGAAGGTTTTTTAAAAAGTGTCTTGTAGGTCGTGAAGACGTGTTGGTGGTAGCAGAGAGCTCCAGCACTGGAAGTGGTGAAGCGAGCTGCTGAGGATGAACTGCCGTTCTGTTGCTGTGCACGGACATATATTCCTCCTCCCATAAGCGGAGCTGCACACACACGCGTTATC
Source organism: Clitarchus hookeri (assembly GCA_002778355.1). Taxonomy (NCBI): domain Eukaryota; kingdom Metazoa; phylum Arthropoda; class Insecta; order Phasmatodea; family Phasmatidae; genus Clitarchus; species Clitarchus hookeri. The sequence goes on along the minus strand of NQII01001721.1, from coordinate 442,914 downwards.
TCTCTATCCATTGTGAAAGCAGGCGTCTCTGTCATGCGAGGTTGAATCTGCAGCATGAGCTTAGGCATTTAGTTGGTGCGCTAGACTGGCTTCTATCACATGAGAGAGATTAGCATAATGTCAGATAAAAATGTGAACAAACTTGGCTGCCTTTGTCCGTGAGTGCCCCCTTGTCTAGGGGTGTGCTGGTAGACTCTGGATGCATGTGATTTGAGTTTCAAACCCCGCCTGGGTTACATGATTCCATGTGCAGATGAAGTGAAGTCGTGTTTATATTTACTTATCAAAAAGCATCACCCGTCAATTCGTCCCTCCTCCGTTGCGACGGAGGCTCATCTGGGCGAAAAAAAAATTTGGTGGGAGTGATGTAGAACTGTCACTCGCAAAAAAGTCGGGTTGGCTTCTTTTGAACTAAATTCCCTCTCCTGTAGGCGTATGGAGCCTAGCCCTGAGACGAACCAAAGTCCAGTCCCTACCCCGGACGACACTTAACACTTAGTAATAGGGTAGTTAGAAAAAAAAATCATATTTGGTGGCTGCATAGCATTGTCTCTCACTGGCGTGCATGCTGGAATGGTGAGCAGGCTGCTAATGACTTCTTACCCCCTAGGAAGGACAGCTGTCACTTGATTATGGCCCGGATTCGGGTGAATTTACGCGTATCTTCTTTTGTTACGTATTACTTTGCCACTCACACTAGTCAGCTGAGGGCTGAGTTTATTAACAATCATTCAACAGATTATCCTGAAATAACCAATTAACAGGCTGTTATAAAAACCAAAAAATTAAACACTTTTACTATGTACAAGTCCCACTTAATTCTAATAATTTACCTGCAGTGGTGCTGAAGGCATTTTGGCCCTGCTTTGCAGCCTCCTGTGTGTCGCACGGCAAGTAATATTATGTTTGACAGGGTGCTAAGGTAGCAGTCGTCTAGACCTTATGTTACCTAAGCCGGTCTACTAATCTACCTAATAATTACAAACAAACATGAGTACCATGGAATGAATAATAATACTAACCAATTGACGTACGGACCACCTACAGAAAATAAAAAACATATTACCCTTAAAGACACACAATAGAATTTCAAAGTATTTACAACAATTTAATTCTGCTTTCGTTAGAAAGTCCTTGAGTAAACAGGCGTTCCCCTGAATTCATTCTTCGCCTAGGAGCAAGTCCGTGCTTCACGAGGAGAATTTGTTTTTCACTGTAACTAACTATGATGTCTATTTCATCGTGGCTGTTAACCCTGGCAATTTTAGCACAACTGATTTATGTACAATGTCACTGGAAACTTGCACTGGTTTGGAGCTATTGCAGCTGCTGGGTTAATGGCACTGGTTCGTTTGCATTTGACGTAGCACTGACTCGCGAATGTCACTGTATTAATAAGCTACTGCTTTATTATACTGTGCTGCATTACACAGTCTATCTTATATTGGCACTTACTGATTTTGACTTACGTCTTTATCACTGATAACAGCGATTTAACAGTTGTTTTAAAAATGGTGTTTATACACTGTCACTGTTGAGCATTTGACAACTTACACCTGTTACTGACTCTGGTTGAAGTCTTGGGACTGTATTGACGACCTCGCTTCCTCCAAGCCGCATGCTGTGGGTATGTCCATGTGAACTTGGGTACATGGATCGACATTGTGACTCACAGTAACATCCCGGATGAGTGGTGCTGAGACAGGTGCAGAAGAGGAGGATATCTGTCTCGTGGGCTGGCTGCTGGGCTCTGAGTTCACTTCTCCAGCAGTGGTCAGCTCGGGGCCACCAGGCACTGGAGAACTATCAGGCGCCTTCTCCTCCTGGAGGGGCGGCATCTGAATCGCCATCGTAGGCAGGGATACGTCATCATTCCCTGCCCCCTCGGCACTTCATGGTACATCCTCCCTTACTGAAGGCGAACTCATGCAGGTCTCGCCACCATCTGGTGTCAAGGCCTCTTGAGTGGTCTCGTCTACCTGGGCGGATGAGGGGGTGGTGGTGGCCGTCTGAGGCAGGGGCTCTTCGAGCACCCATGCCTCGTTATCGCTGGAGAGCACTTCCTCTCGTTCAGGAGGTCTTGCTGCGGTAACCTGGCTGCCATGCTGCGGTGACCTGGCTGCCATCCGGAGTCAAAATCTGGGTGGTGCCTACATTCGCTGGGGTAGATGTGGACGGTGTCGCCATCTGGGGCAGATGTTCTTCGGGCACCCCTACCCCATCGCCTTGATCGCTGGGCTCCTCCCAGGGAGCGGGGTCGGCGGCTATGGTCTCGGGGGCCACCTGGCACTGAGATGCTGCAGGGTACCACGTCCTCCTGGGTGGACATTGACTGTCTGAGGCAAGGGCTCTTCGGGCAACCCTGCCTCGTTGGCATGGCTGGGTTCCATCACCCGGCTGGATATGGCGAGGTTGGCCGTCTGAGGCAGGGGCTTTTCAGGCACCCCTGCCTCGTCGGCATGGCTGGCCTCATCCTTCTCCTGGATGGAGTTGGATTGTTGTCGTCATCAGCGCTCCCTGTCTAAAGGGCTCTGCTACGACAGTTCTGACCTGGTCGCGGCCATGCTGCCGAACCTGGTGGCCACTCACGTTTAAATTCTGTTGGGGTGGAGGGCAGCATCCTAGTGGATGTTACCGAAGTACTTGTGGTACCTCCTTCTTGGGAGTTGGTTGAACACTTCCTCCTTTTGTGGTTCGGTCGGGTCATAGGTCCCGAAAGTTTGGCAGTGGATGTTCGGTGGGTGTAGGTGGTGGGGGGGTCATCTTTTTTCTCCACCTCTTCTTCCGCGTCACCCAAGGTATGCACTTCTTCGGGGTCCTGCGTACCCGTGAACCTGTCATCTGATGGCCTTATGAATTCATCCTCGGTTGTCGTCCGCCCAGTACTCATTCTCTTGTCTTCTGGTGCTAAGATAATTGTAACCGTGTTAGTTCTACGTGGTTTGAAGCCAGGAAAGTCTTGGTCTTCCTTAGTGTTCTGTGTTTAATGAAATGTTAATTACATACCCACCTTTATCCCGCTGTGCAAGTTTTAGCGGAGGACTTATAAGACAGAGAAAGCACATTTAATGGCTCTTGGTCTCAAGCTGAAATTTCATTGTGACATTTATTGCTGTATCTGCTCCATTATGGGGTGCACTTACCAGAGATAGTATGCAAAGACATGTACCTCAAACTTCAATGTTATTGTTGAAAGCCGTCTGAATATAGCATTATGTTTTTCAAACACCTACATAGGCCATGTGTGTGGCACAGCGGAAAATGTGTTTGGCCTAGTTGAATTAATTTTTGGAGTTGTAAAATGGTGCTGCTACTAGCAGTTGCCCACATATTTCACCAGTAGCCTCTAATGTTATATTCAGATCTTCTTGACTGTTAAAACATATGCACATATTGGGGCCGCTGTGGCAGACTGGTTATCCTGCTCGCCTCCCACCATGGTGAACCGGGGGCTCAATCCCCAGCCGGGTCAACGAATTTTCGCAAGTGGGAATCGTGCCGGACGATACCACTGCTCTATAATCACCTCAATCACCCTCATCGGCTCTCAAGACCTCGCTGTTAAGAGCCGCGCAAATATCTTCACTTTTCACTCATCGACACACATTGACTAAAAGCTATAATCAAGAGGATTGTTTAACAACCAAATTCAAACCAGTCTTTTACTTTGTTTATTTCAGGTTGCAGTGGTGTTATTAGAAGAGAGAACATTTTGAGACATTAAAGAGTTGTGGCAAACAAAAAAATTAATATTTGTGTAATTCTGCAGTTGTTGTGTTGCAGTGTTGTATATGAAATTTAAAAACATGTTGCTAAAATAAATTTCCAAAATTAATATTTTTTACATATTAGCAGTTTCTATTCCTATGCAAATAAATAATCACAATCTATATTTCTGCCCCATAGGCAAAAACATAATATTTCATAATAGTTCTCCATGTATATTCCAAAATACCTTAGTGTATTTGAGATATAATTTTGGAGCAGTTCAACATAGCAAAACCCATAATTTCACTGTGCTACACCACTAAAATATTTTATATTAATGTTTGTGAAACTTGTGGTAATACCTTAATTTCACTTTGATATAGACTTTCCAGTTTCCACAAATTACACTTTATAGTAAATATAGTCACTGCTTTCTGAGAATAAGTCTTTTTGTAACTTATTGTATTCTGTAAAAATTATTTGTATTTTTGGATTGTTAGTAAAAGATGATTCATTGGAATTGGGAAACGTACACAGTTTCATACTCATCCAGTTTAATGATGTGCTGTTGTTCAGCACTGATGTGTATCATGTAGCCTATGAAGCATTTCAGATGAGAGAGTATGATTATTACATGTTATTGAAATACATTATTTTTGCTAAGCGGTAAAACTAGAATGTTATGTGAGCGGTCCATGGAAGTAATGTGGGCGTCATACAGCGACTATTTTAAGAAAAGTTGTATTACACCATATTCCTATTTCGAATAGAATGGGCGCCAGCTCACTGGGTGAGCACGAAGTCACAGTTCTCAGGATCGTGGGCCGAAAGACCACGTGGCTGTATACTCTGACACACACTCGAAAAATTTACAGGAAAATGTAATACATAACCGGGGTATTCAGGCCCCCCAGCACACCTTAAAATAACATTTTTACCTTATAAATGAAGCATGCCACCATGAGGCATCGATGACTTCCTTGATAGGGCCAGGACCAAGAAACAACACAAAAATGAAAACTCACAAGTTTTGGTTAACTCAAGTAAATTGTATTGCCGAATAGTAGACACAGTTACATGTATGCAATGCAAATTAAAGAGGACCTGACTTATAAGGCCTGCCAGTGGCTGTTACTATACAAAAAGGCCAAGAATGGCACGAAAAATTTCAGGAGTAATTAAACCTCCGGGTCGGTAAATGCGGGGAAGGCTGATAATAAATTTAATAAAAGTTCCAGTAAATTACGTTTATCTATTGTAGTTAAGTAATTAGAACAAAGCATGAAAGTCCCCCGCGACGCGATGTACATGCAGCACCTAAGATCCATGGAATCAGACTACCGGAGATGGCGCGAGCGAGTGGCGTCCTGGCCGAGAGGTCGCTCCACTCCACGAGGTTATTAATTAAGTGACCTTATTAACATAGAACTTGAAACATATACATGTGTATTCTGCCTCCTTTTTTGTAATGTAATTAGTAGCCTAGCAGCCTATTCCCACTACATCAATATGTATATAGGTAAACAATGAATTATTAAATATTGTGCATGTTCTGAATAAAAGGAAATGAAACAAATTGTGCATTTTTTTGAGTATATTGGGGGAATATAAGCATTTTGCATAGGCAAATAATGTAATCATAACTGCAGTTTCACAACTTGCATAATGAATTCACAACAAATTGAGTGTGTGAAAGTTACTTTGATTCTCACTCATTTCTTCCAATCAGTGACAATTCCCCTAATTACCAAAAAATAAACAATACGAACCAACAGGAAATGGTAATGACATATAATTCATGCATTGACGTGGTCATGGTGACCCAGGGCTGATTGAGTGTAGAATTGCCCGGCGCCATAACCCAGTGGAGTGATGTGGGTCGTTCGGTCGAGGGCCGAGAGGGTCCTGGGTGCCTCTGTCAGTTTGCAGATGATGTTGTGACACAATTGATATCACACAACTTACACCTTATGACGAAACTATAGGCCGTCTTGTATGTCTGAAATATATTGGAAAAATTGTGGGAAGTACTACAAAGGGTATAGCATCCTACATTTCCCAGAGGACAATGAATCAACACTCATTGATCTTTGTAAAGCTGTTTACTCAGTGCTCTTGATTACATGTGAATAATGAAAGAAAACGGACCCAGAACTTACGGCCAAATGGTAACCCTAGCGTGAAAATGAGCATGGAGTTATGCAAATACGTTGCAGCATTAAGCTCTCTGGTGAGAGTGCAGGGAGTTTTCACCTTGATACTCAAAATAAATCAAATGTTCTAGTTAATTAAGTTCTTATTGTAATGAAGTGATATCAGCCTAAATGATGGTACTGAGGGGGCTTCAGGAGCGGACGACCAAGCTGTAAGTCTGGCTTGAGTGCTGAGACGAACTACCGAATGGCATTGGCTTAGGTCACAAGTGACAAGAACCGACGTCAAACTCCGAATGGTAAAACATGACATAAGCACTTTATAACATGATTGCAATGGTGAAAAATTTAATAAATTAAATGAAACACATCGGTGACACCCCCTTTATTAAGAAATGTCTGTTAAGGTTGATGTTTTAATGTTTACGGGGAGTGTCACCCCACTAAATAAATGTTACTGTGATGGAGGCCTTTATAGTCAACCTTCCTTTATGAAAACATAACTGCTCTTTTATAAATAAACATTAAATACATTATTACGCTTTCTCGTGAAAAGTATCTGTATTTCATTTCCTGTGAGTGTTTGTATTTCACTGGCTACAGTGTTGCCGGGTGGCTGTCTCCTGAAGGGATGGACGAGTCCACCTGGGCAAAGGGGTGTGAGTTGGCATGGTAGATGGCTCTTAATACAATAAAATTCACCCCTGACAGTAGCTGTGAATGAGATGACGTTGTTTGATGTGTTAACATTAATCCTGTGCACTATTGGCGACACTTTGGGGAACTTAGCACTTCAACTTCGTCCTACAGGCCACATACATCAACCGGTGATGTGTGACAATGTATGTCTTGGCACGTGCTACGACATAACGACCAATGGTCCTTGCGCCCAACGGCTGTGGCTTTGGGGTCAACACCGTTTTGGATCACCTACTAATTATTAATTGAGTTACTTCTTGTAATAAATAGGAGGGCGCACTCTTGAGTCACTTAATACCTGTTTGCAAGAAGGTGGAAGTTCCGTTCTTGTCAACTTACATTACGTACTCTTGTCCTGATGTAGTTGGTGCGGCCTGGTGCAGCTGGTGCAGTTGATGTTACTGCGGCAGTCAGAGTTGGCACAAGGAGCTCGTCGACGCGTGGTTCATGTCAGAATGCTTGTGAAGTTTCACTGCCTTATAAATGCTTCGACGGGATTTCTCTTGTATTCATAATGTAATGATTGAATAACCCAGAGACTAGAGAAATAAACCCCCAAGAACCGTATTATATGCAAATCCATATGGTGCATGTAAATCAATTTTAATATAAAATAAATTGAGAACAGTACATAAATAGCTTTATGTAACAAAACACAAGTCTCCCACTAAGTATTTCTGTGTAATTACAAATTACATGAAACTTATTTTGCAGTAAATTACAGACCTTCAAAACCTCACTGAACTTCCAAGTTTTGTAAAAAATGAAGCATAATTTGTATTTTATGAGTTTAAGATATCAATAACAAAATACATGTACACTATATGCTATTTGTAGGCCTATCCATGCACACACCAAGCATTATTTTATTATATGAAAATGGAAACAGCTGAGTAAAGACTTGGCCAAAATTGCATTAATACTACAATAATATGTTACAATAACTCATGAATAAATGGAGAGTAATGGCACTGGTTACAATTGACGTTAAATGTTGCCACGATGCTAAACGCCTAACACAATGTATTAAAAGTTGGCCAACATTCAAGTCTTTGCGTTTAATGCCAGTCAATCAGAATTCAAGACATTGGGTTTTTTAAAATTAGAAACCCAAATTAAAATATTTCGAGTATAAACCTGTATATTTTTATGCCTATTAACGTCGATTATAGACATGCCAGTTTTCTTATGGTGACGTTTAGCATTAATGATTTGCACAAAGTTTGTTTGAGACTAGACACACTGGCAATTTATATTATAAATACAGGTTAAGGTTTATAAATCAAAATATGTGTGAATCTATATTTAATGATTTGATTAAAAAATTCTTGCATCATTGACAAACAATTTTGCACACCTACGGAAATGTCATTCTATGAAAAGTGTTAAAAACAAACTTGATGCTCCAAACAGCCTAAATGCACCAAAATTTTAAGGAATAAATAACGTAAAAATTTAGTGGCTTGTCTGTTTGCAGTTAGTTGAACATTTTCATCAGTGTTCAGAAGCTGGTAAATTGAAAACAAAGAAGTGGTTGTTAACTTTTGTAGTGTGATGTTAGAACAAACCTGTTTAAGTTTGTGTTGTGATGTTGGCGAACATTTTAACTTTAGTTTTGTGTTTTTGTTCTCGGAGGGCTTATGATTATTTTTGTTTAGGTTTCGTTCTGTTGCGTTTTAATAACGTAATGAAAGTGCTGTGGCAGTGTTTTATTACAAACCTGACAGAGAATGATTAGTGAACATGGTAGAACAGCGTGGTTTAGAGGAAGGTTATGCTGGTTTGTAATGATAAATGGAAAAATCGCGATTTTTTAATGAAAAATTTGCAAACTGAAGGAGTTTACATGTATCGGTTTATGCAAAATGGAATCCATAAAATCGGAAATTGTTCTTCCAGTGTTTGATGGTAAGAATTTTTAAACATGGAAATTTCGAATTATGACAATCTTGGAGTCAAAAGATTTGTCTGATGTGATTTAATTGGATGTTCCGGAGCCTGTTACTGCTGAATGGGTTAAGAAGAATAAACATGCTAAAGCTATTATTGTCAGTGGTTTAAGTGATGCGCAGATCAGTTATGCAGAAGAAGCAGTGAATGCCAAGTCAATTTTGGAGAGCTAGTCTTGTGTATATGAAAGGAAAGGAGCTATTGGTAAGCTGATTATTAAACAAAAATTGCTGGAACTCAAATTGGAAGAAGGTGGTGATCTGATGAAACATCTGGAATACTTTGTTAAGTTGGTGAAAGAACTGCGTGCATCAAGTTGAAAGATCGTGGACACAGAAATAGTGAGTTATTTATTGGTATCATTGCCAAAAAGTTATGATGTGATTGCCAAGGTTTTCGATTTAATTAGTGAAAAGATGTTGACAATGGAATTTGTCGGGTCAAAGTTGTTAATTGAGTATAATAGAAATGTAGATGAGAGGGAAGGTGGTAATCAATCAGTTGCAACTGACGTGGTTAAGCACTGGCTCGATGAAATTCCCGTCCCTAGTTGGGAAAGCCAACTTGACGTGTGGTGTTACCAGAGCTGATGATGTATGAAATATGTGCCCGGCGCCACAGCTCTGCGGTGAGCTGATGAAATGAGGATTGTACGATCGACAGCGTAGGAGACTTGTTAACCCTCCGTCACACACGATGGTGAGGCTGTAGGCTGCCTCGATTTCCTTAATTAAATCACAAATGAAACACTTACGACGCTTGTGGAGTTATTTATTCCTTGCGACTCATTAATGAATACACACAACTTTAGTACAAAGCATGTGGCCTTTACGGCCCGGAACTGCGAGCGACCATGTGGCTTTACAATGTGAAACGCGACGGCACTTAACTCTCCGATGAGAATAACGTAGCTCCCCCTCGGTGCTATAACAAATGAAACAAATTATCCGGTTCATGAAGTGATGTCTATGGCAGTGAGTACGAGTTAAACTTAAGATGTAGGCACCGAGGGCCTATGCCGAGTGAGAGACTTACACGCCCTGATGCGTTCAAGTGCTGAAGAGAACTGGGAGGAAGCGTGGGGCCGGCTTCCGCTACCTGAGCGCAGCCGACACCAAGCGGCGAAATGATGAAGCACAATATACACTAAAAAATGATTATGAGATGGAAGTGACATGAATTAAATTAACCTACGACAACATAATTTTCCTTGTACAAATACACAATAAAAATGATTATATTAATCATAAACGTTTCCATCGTACCAGCCACAGTATTGCCAAGTGTACAATGTCAAATGTCCCTTGCTGTGGCTGTGTCGAATGTCTTCCATGATTACAATTATGATATTAATTATATACACTGAATGAATTCCCTGGTGCAATTCACCGATGCTATTAATAACACTGAATAAATTAGAAACACTGATGCAATTACACTAATGCTATTATGCACACTCTCACTCGTGTCCACAAGCCCGTCGGTGTGGTGTGTCTGGTGTTGTGGACATATCTGCAACAGTCAGTGTGGGAATAAAGGAGTTCGTGAACGCGTGGTTCACATCACAACTGTAGAAGCGTGTCAGACAGTTAAGAATTTAAATTTAAAGTCATCTCAGTCTTCTGCACAGTCCAGTGATTATGTGAAATGTGAAGCTATATGTTTGAAGTGTAACAAGATGGGTCTTAGTGCTAAATACTGCAAGAGCAATAATGCACAGAATCAGAAGAAGTGCTATAGATGTAATGGCATTAGTCACGTTAAAGCTAAATATTATACACTGGAGAGCAAAAAAAAAAATTAACTGGTATAGGCATGCATATGCAAATAACAGAGGTATGGAACCAATCAGAGTAACGCAGTCGGCAGCGCCTATATAAGACAACAAGCATCTGACAAAGTTGCTGGATCGGTTACTACTGCTGCAATGGCAAGTTATCAAGATTTAGTGAGTTTGAATGTAGTGTTATAGTCGGCGCACGAGAGATGGGACATATCATCTGGGTTTTCAAATAAAGATGTTATGATGTGATGATGGTGGAGATCATACTAGTATAGAGATGAAGAATTTTTGTCAGGAGCCTGGTATTAAGATTCAGTACACTGAGGCGAATACCCCACAAAATAATGGTGTGGCAGAGAGATATAATGAGACTTTGATAAATACAGCTCACTCTATGTCGAAAGAGAGTAAAGTGAAATATGTGTTATGGAGTGAGGCAGTGTGTTGTGCGAATTATTTGAGAAATAGGAGCCCACCTTCTGCAAAAAAAAAAAAAGACACACAACCATATAAGCGGTTTTATGGTAGGGTACCAGATGTGAGAAATTTAGGAGTTTTTGGATGTAAAGATTCTAAAGAACTTACACAGAGGAAAGTGGTCCGATAAGTTGTGTTGTGAAATAATGATAGGATGTTGTAATGACGCAATATTCTTAATTTTCGGGATACGTGTTTAATTTTCTTTCGTTTCTCTTAATCTTTGCCAAGCTTCATAATATTTTTATCGGGTTTGAAGTTTAAAGCCGTGGTGGCTCGTTTCCTGCGATAGTTTTACAGGCAGACGTGTGCTGTTGTAGTTTATCGGAGGGACGTCTGCTGTTTACGTTTTATCAGGAGTCTGGTTACCATTTCGTTTCAAAAGTTGGAGTTTTGTTAAGCGTCAGCGTTAATGAGATACTTTCAGGCGACATCGACAAGTTTTAGTTCCTCCGGCGCAGTTTTGTTGTACGAGAAGTCCGTTTATGTTGACGGCGCAGGATTAGTTCCTATGACGGAGTTATGTTGATGTGTTGAGAGCGTGCAAGGCCAGGCCCTTATCTTAGGAGAGGGGGGTGATAGGCTGCACAAAAGATGTGTCTGTCTGTCGCCCTTCCAGCAGATTCTTCGAGCAGTTACTTGGGATCAGTCGCCCGTGAAGGCAGGTCAGTGCAGTCGTCAGAAGCATAATACAATGCTAGCCTAGGATGCGATGGATGTGACGATAACCCCCACATAGGCCACTAGACTTTATTTTATTTCTCTGCCGGTGTGGAGGTTGATGCATTATATATTTATTTCGATGCAAGTTTGGAAACATTAAAAATCTGTAAACGATGTGGCGCTGGTCAGTACTTGTATATTTAATTGTGAAGGTTCGTACTCTGCATACTGGAACTTCGTTTGTGAACTGTGTCGCTAAATGTTAAATACACATATACAACTAACCCTGAACTTGTTTTCATTTTTCAATTACTCGGCGTCACATTGTACTGAGTCTCGTGTTACTACCTTTGAGCATTACATACATTCCATACATTACAATGTATGGAAAGGGTGTAAGATTTGGTCAGAAAAACGAAGGAGAGTTTATGTGATCAGAAATGTTGTGTTCAATGAGATGGCTAGTGTTTGATAGTAATGTTTCAAGTGAAACGAAGACAACAGTTAGAATGGTATCTGAATACTAAGAGGAAGATAAAGAAGTTCAAAGTGGAGCTAGTGATAATGAGGGGGTAGAAGAAGAAGTTCCAGAGAATGAGGATGGTGTGAGAAGAAGTCAGATGAATAGAAGGCCACCTGTAAGATTTGATGATTATGAGGTGTATGCTTGTCATGTAGATTTTGAGGCCCCTCAGATGTATGAAGAAGCTTTGTCAGGAACTCATGCTAGTGAATAGAGTCATGATATTAATGAAGAACTAAATGCTATGAAAGAGAATGATGTCTGTTTGTTGTGCAGCAAACCTGAAGATGCAGAGACTGTTGATACGAACTGGGTGTTTACGATGAAGTGTGAGAATGGAAAGAAGATTTACAAGGCAAGGTTAGTTCCAAAAGGATTTAAGGAGCGAGGAAATTTTCATCCTGAGGAAATGTATGCTCCAGTGGCTAAGTTGACGACTATTAGAACGTTCTTGTCTGTTGTGAATCAGAGGAAGTATCATATGGAAAAGTTGGATGTAAATTCTGCATTTTTTAATGGTAAATTGGATCATGCTGTTTACATGGAGCCACCAAAGTGTCTTAAGTATAGGAAGGGACAAGTATGTAGCTTAAATAAATCGTTGTTTGAGTCTTTGATGGTGAAATTGAAATTTTAGAAGTCGTACCAAGATAGTTATTTTTATACTAGGAAAGAGAATGTTGTATATACTTATGTAGTGTTGTACGTTGATGATTTATTCTTTACGAAACCTGTTAAGAAAGATTTGTTTATTAACCATTTAAGAGAATTAAGAATTTATTAATTTTTGGTTTTGTAATTAAAAACAGGTTTGAGAAAGGGTGTTAACTTTAGTATTGTGATGTTGGCAAACCAATGAAACATTGTGATGTGATGATGGCGAACCTGTTAACTTTAGTGTTGTGTTTTGTCCTTGGAGAGGTTATAATTATGTTTGTTTAGTTTTCATTCTGTTGTATTTTAATAAAGTAATGAAACCCGGGTGATGGGCAAAATCGAATTATTCTCGAAATCGATTTTCATTCGAATAGTCTTGTTTGAAGTCGAATGAAACCATCGAATTCCAAACATTCTGTTTTTTCTCCATTCGCTCTTTCATATAAACGAATGAACTTTCTTGCTGCTGCATGCTAACATCTGAAAAGCACATTCTTAATGCGAATTAATGAAAGGCGTTGTTTTGCAGAAGTGATGGCACTTGTGTTTATAAATAAGTCGTGATTTTTGTACTTAAAAAGGTAGCATTTAAAATTCTTGAAAGTTATTTATATAGTGTGACATTTGTATCTGTTTTTATGACTGTGTAATGTTTGTTTCAGATAAAACAATATTAACAATATTATCGCAGAAACCGTTCTGTTGTGTGGAACTATTTTTGTTAAGAACTTGGATTCAACTTGCATGATTAGTCAAATATGTAAAAAAAAGTTTGAAGTTTTTTTTTAGTAATACTTCGAATTTACAAACACATTTACACAAATTGCATCCTTCTGTTTTAATGTCAGATACATTACTGTCTGAAGTAGAAAGTGATTGCGAAACTAATTCATGTTTAGGCAACAATACTGGAACTACCAGTACATCTTGTTCACCACACTCAGGTAGGCCGAACTTCCCGCAGAAAACTACAGTCCAGACGACTGATTTATGTAATGTAGCTGCAACTAATACTGAAAGGCAACATGTGAAGTGGCCCAAGCAACTCAGACTGTACGGTTCCACTTCTAAAGATATCACAGAAGCACACAGGTCTGAAATAGATAAGGTACTAGTAAAAATGACAGCAAAATATATGCAGCCCTTGTCTATTGTAGAAAATCAGGGGTTTCTAAAATATTCTAAGAAACTGGAACCAAAATATACACCTCCAAGCAAAAAGATGTCAACGAAACTCTCACCTGACATGTACAACAATGTCGTAAAACAGTACATGATACTTTGCATGTGTACAGGAGAAAATGCGACATCGTACCTGACAGCTACAGCCCACTGCATTTCAGAGAGCACATTGCACTCGTTTGTTCTTTCAACCATACCAATTAGAGATAGTCATACAAGTGAGAACATCGCGGCCTGTATTCGTCGCATTCTTTCTGAGAGGGGTGTATTTTCTAAAACTGTTGCTATTGTCACCGATAATGCAGCTAATGTAAAAAAGGCTGTTGAAATACTGAAAAAACCTCAGCTGTCATGTGTTGCACACACTCTCAGTTTTAATCGTCACTGATGCAATAAAGGAAAATTTGCAACTCTCCTGCATAGCAAAAAAATGTAGGGCACTTTGTGGCTCATTTCAAGATTAGCTCCACTGCAGCCGATAAACTACGTAGCAACCAAAGTCAAATGGGCATTCCACAACTTAAGTTAAAACAAGATGTATGTACGAGGTGAAATTCAACATTACTGATGTTCGAGAGAATCTTAGCATTAAGAAAGCCGCTTTCTCCTGCAATTGCATCTTTGCCATGTGCCCCAGAGACACTGGATGCTTTTGAATGAGAAATACTTAGTGAAAGCATTCCTCTGCTGAAACCCATTGAAGTTGTTGAATATTAGCCCCTGCTATACATTTAATGTTAATCCTGGCTATACGGAGAGTCGCGGCTATTGGCCAAGGCCATGCTGTTGTTCAGTTGTTCTGTAGTCTAGTTCGTGATGGCGCTCTCGCAGCATGTCGTGTTGTAGCGATGTCGTGTTATAATCCAAATACATCTATAATGCATCACTCCAGTGTGTTATTTCTCTTCCGTGTTTTTCTACAGGTTATGGGCCCAGGCACCTAACTACGAGTGAATGAAGTATTTACAGTGAACAGCGTGCGTGTTTTTCTTTCGCGAATGCAATCCTAACCTGTCTCGTTAATGGCCGCGTGTTTTCCGTCCGTTCGTTTTAATTATCGTCCGCGACAAATATGGAAGCTCACTCCCGAACGAATATAGACAAGTTGGAAGGCCAAGCCAACTGGAGCGATTGGAAATTCCAAATTATTATATTGCTCAGAAATAGTGGTCTTATGGATGCGGTAGAAGGGAAACTGCAATTTCCCGAAGAACCGAACACGCAGTTAACGGCAAAGGAGTATTTGGATTATACGACCAAGAAGCAAATTCTAGACAGAATAGAATTTGGAGCTCAACAGGTCATCGTCAATAATATGACGTCGGCAGTGAGACAACTCGTCAATATGTGTAGTACTAGCAAGGAGATGTGGACCAAGCTCCTGAGTATCTACGAACAGCGAACTGAACAGCGGCAAGACAGATTGTTTAATGATTTTTTCAGTATAAAATCAATGGACTCTGACAGTGTGGCAAAGCATATTGCTCGTCTCGAGAAATTGTGGATGGAACTGTGTGATGAAACGTGGAAGGAAGACAAAGTAAGGCTTCCAGAATCCTTGTTCATCAATCGTATTTTAAATACACTTCCTTCTCAATATTTCGAATTTGTCAATGCCTGGGAATCTATGCCGAAAGAACAGCGAACAGTGAGAAACCTGACGGAAAGACTATGTACAGTCGAGTTGAGACTTAAGGAAAGGGATTCAACTCAAGATTCAGCGTTACTCGTGAAGTTCAAGACAACACCGTCATCTTCAGGAACGAAGAAACCTGAGAGTAAGAAGAAATCGGTGATTTGTTTCAATTGCAAAAAGGAGGGGCATTTTAAGTCCAACTGTCCCAGTTTAAATCGCAGTGAACGGTTTAAATCCGCGAAACATCCGCACGCCTTGTCGGCTACTGATGAAACTAACGCAAGTGATATCAGTGACAACAATGCTTACAAGTGGGTCATTGACTCAGGGGCCAGCTCTCATATGACAAAGTTTGGCGATCATCTCGTAAACTTTGACGCTACCTTCAAGACTAAGGTAAATTTAGCGAATGAGACAACCATTGAAAGTATTGGCAAGGGAGATGTGCGGGTAAATATGCCAACGGGCGAGTACGTAATCACCGACACACTCAGAGTACCCGGACTTGCAGCAAATTTGCTTTCTGTTAGCAGGATGACTGAAAAGGGTTTCGTCATTGTCTTCGAAAAGAACTGCTGCAAGATCTTCAGAAAGGAAGAAGTAAAGGTGAGTGGTTCTCCACACATTGTTGCACCTCGTAAATTTGGTACTTATGTGATGGAAGCGAAACCAACAAAGAAGGAAACCGCTCGTTTCACAACTGATCAAGACACCTGGCACAGACGGTTGGGACATTTAAACTTAAATGGACTCAAAAAGCTGAAAGAAATGTCTGGTGGTGTAGTGTTTCCAGAAAGCGATTTCAAGAAATGTGAAATTTGTTTGCAGGGGAAACAGACGCACAAACCCGCAACAAGGAAAAAGAACAAAGGTAAGAGGGCCACAGAAAAGTTGGAACTTATACACACAGACGTGTGTGGGCCCATGAGCGAACCAACAATGAGTGGTGCCCGGTATTTACTCATGTTTACTGATGATTTCAGCAGAAAGACGTTTGGTTACTTACTCAAAGCAAAAAGTGAAACCTTGGACAAGTTTTGTGAGTTTAAAACGCTTGTCGAGAACCAGACCGGTCTAAAAATAAAGAAGATCCGTACTAACAATGGCACTGAATATACATCTCATCAGTTCGAGAACACTTTAAGAAGGTCGGGGATTGAGCACCAAAAAACCGTGCCTTACACACCAGAACAGGGGGGAGTCACGGAGCGGATGAATAGGACTGTGGTCAAGAAGGCACGTTGCATGCTCTTGGATTCCGGACTTCAAAAGAAATTCTGGGGCGAAGCAGTCATGACGGCAATCTACTTGAAAAATAGATCACCGACTGCAGCGGTTGTTGGAGCAACTCCCGAAGAGGCTTGGACTGGGTCAAGAGTTGACCTGACACACCTCAGAAGCTTTGGGTCAAAGGCTTATGCACCTACTCCCAAGCATAACAGAAGAAAATGGGAGGCCAGAGCTGAGGAGTACATCATGGTCGGCTATCCAGAGGGAACAAAGGGTTATCGTCTCTATGACCCGAGAAGACCCAGAAGGGTAACTATTGCTACAGATGTAGAGTTTATGGACTCTGACATTCCAAAAGGCAGATCAAGGGGCCCAACATCTGCTGATGATATAACACACTACATTGCGAAACCTCCTGTACTGCCAGTGGAGGGTGTTATAGTGGATGATGAGTCCTTGCCCTCGTCTGAGTCCTCGGACTTCCATGGATTTGAGGACCTTCCCCCAGCTGACAGCAGAGTGGGGAACTCCTTGGACAGCATTGAGGATGGCCACGCAGAGGTTGTTCATACGCCGGAGAATGCTGAGAGAAGACTCCAGGACAACTTTCAACGGAGGTATCCAGAGCGACAGCGCAAACCGAAGATGTATCCTGATCATGTTACTTATTTATGTGTCAGTGAGCCACCTTCATATGGTGAAGCTATGCGGTGCAGTGAAAGTGTTGAGTGGAAGTGTGCTATGCAAAGTGAGTATAGTGCTTTGATAAAGAATAACACTTGGGTTTTGGTGGATAAACCAAATAATTGTAATATTGTAGAATGTAAATGGGTTTACAAAATCAAACCAGCACAAGGCTTTAAAAATTATAAAGCCAGACTTGTGGCGAAAGGATTTACACAGCAATATGGGGTTGATTTTCCTGTTAAGCATAATTTTTGTGTTAAGGGCATTAATATGTGTTAAGTTTCTTTGCATTGTCTTTTCATTTGTACTTATGGTTAAGTATGTATGTATCCCCAGATTAAGGGGGAGTGTTGATGTATGTATGCCTGGATTAAGGGGGAGTGTTGAATATTAGCACCTGCTATACATTTAATGTTAATCCTGGCTATACGGAGAGCCGCGGCTATTTGCCAAGGCCATGCTGTTGTTCAGTTGTTCTGTAGTCTAGTTCGTGATGGCGCTCTCGAAGCATGTCGTGTTGTAGCGATGTCGTGTTATAATCCAAATACATCTGTAATGCATCACTCCAGTTTGTTATTTCTCTTCCGTGTTTTTCTACACAAGTTATGACAGCTGAGCATTCTGGAGATAAATACCCAACTCTATCAATGGCAATACAACTTGTAAGAGGAGTTCAAGTGTTAATTAAGAAGAAAAATATTCTTAAATGAACAACAATAAAACTTCAAACTTCACTTGTTTCTGGTTTTTCTAGTTGCCACAGTCTCTTAGAGAGTAACAAGATATCTTTGGCAGCTACCCTGCTTGATCCACGGTTTAAGAAAGCTACTTTTGGTTTAGATGGAAATGAAAAACATGCACACGAGTCTGTTATGGATGAGCTTGCAGAATTGAGCAGAGGCACGGAAGAAATAATTTCATCTGGCGGTGGAATGGAAACCAATGAGGTGGGGCAAGACTCCATATGGAGCTATTTTGACAGTAAAGTTGTGGGAATGAAATAAACCACAACTCCGGTCAACAATAACATAGTAATGATGCAACGATACCTCGAAATGCCTACCTTGACAGAAGGGGTACGGTATTCAATTTTGGTCTGTACAACAAAATGTGTACCCAGAACTTCATCATTTAGCTATGAAATATTTATGCATACCAGCCACGTCCATACCATCGGAAACAGTGTTCTCTAAAGCACAGTATCTGCCCGATACTGTGTGCCCAAAGAAATATGCAATCACCTCAATTCGTGGATAAACTAATATTTTTGAACATGAATTCCTCAAATGTTTATTAACTTAGGCTGATTACAGTAACTTAAAATATTGTTATATTTGTAGTTCATCATAAATACCACGTAAATTGTAGAAATGCTATTTGTGAATATGAGTGTTATGAAAACTTTTGTACAGAGATACTTTATATTTTATCACGTAAAGTTATTTTAAAAATTCTATAATAGTTGTTACAATTAGAGGATTATTTTCTTTTCCACGAAAAATGTTTCATTCCAATCGATAACAACAGTGATAAGTACCTATTGGAAAAATTAACGAATAATTTCGTGTGATGTCTGTTTATATTTATGTAATGTATATGTGAGTGTGTATACATTATCATATGTTTGAAACTATTAATAAACATTCTGCAAACATTGAATTTTGCATAAATACTAATTTAGGTAACTAACATTACAAATATTTTCATTATATTCTTTTTGTTGTGAATCTGGGTAGCTATCAAGAGTAGCGGCTTTTATGAAGGAAACTTCCTAGACCCGCTAAACTCAACCTGCGGCCCCCGGGCCGAATGCGGACCGCCGAGTTTTTGTGATTGGCCCACCTGGAGTTATCAAATTGCCAAGAGTTTTAAATTGCGCGCTCATCAGAGAAACTATTGGCGCTATAAGTACATAAATCCCTACTGCGGTGCACGCAGTGTTGGGATATAGCAATCTCTCTTATTATCTCGCACAACTCAGAGTTGCGGGTTGCGCGAGCGAGACAGCCAGCGGCGGGAATTCCCCTTTTGCTTTCACACTTCTGTACCTACGTCTTGCCTTATTTGTCGTCACTTGTTTTAAATTTGTTTACATGACACACACAAATTATCAAAGTTCGCCTGGTAATTGCAGTTAATTGGTTTTGTTAAGTGTAAAATAGTTATTTTTCTATCAAAATAATGTCAGGAGTGTCTTCTAAGTATAAAAGAAAAATATGTGATGAAAATAGATTGTTTCAAGACGAGTGGGAAACGGAATATTTTGTTGTTCCTAACTAAAACAATGTAGCTACTTGTTTGATATGCCGAGAAAGTGTTATGTTAAAGAAATACAATATTTCTCGTCATTTTAACACAAAACACAAATCGTTCAACGAAACGTTTCCTTCTGGATCGTCTTTAAGAAGTGAGAAATTGAGTCGTTTTTAAGAAGTCATTCAAACAACCTCAAAATGTTATGTCCGTGGCATTATCACAAGACTCCGCGGTAACCATGGCATCATATCAAATTTGTTACATTCTTGGTAAGCATATGAAACCATCCACCGATGCAGAAATTGTAAAAGAATGCTTTATTAGTGGGGCCAATGCACTTTTTGATAAATTCAGCAACAAAATACAAATATTGTCTAATATAAAAAAACTACAGCTCTCCGATTCAACTTGTATAAGGCGTATTGAAGACATTTCAAAATTCATCTACGATAAGTTATTAGAAAACCTTACAAACTGAAAGTTTTTTAGCTAGGCTTTCGATTCCAGTACCGACGTTTCAGCAACATCGCAATGCTCGGTGTTTGTTAGATATTGTACAGAACATAANATTCCAGTACCGACGTTTCAGCAACATCGCAATGCTCGGTGTTTGTTAGATATTGTACAGAACATAATTTAATCTTCAAAGGTTTTTTGAAATTTCTACCAATGAAAGGTCAAACCCGAGGCACAGATTACCTTGATACTATTTGCAATTTTTTAGAGCAGAATGAAATTGATATACAAAAAATCGTGTGTGTTTGCACCGATGGCTGTCCTTCAATGACCGGATCCGAAAATGGATTTCTTACGCTGTTTAAGAAAAAATATAATTTAATAAATTTAATTACATATCATTGTATTATCCACCAAGAAAACTTGGTGGCACGTGTGGTAAATCCAGAAATTGAAGCTGTGATGGAGACGGTNTTCATTGTATTATCCACCAAGAAAACTTGGTGGCACGTGTGGTAAATCCAGAAATTGAAGCTGTGATGGAGACGGTTATCAATATTGTCAATTAGTATGCTCGTTCTCTTAACTTGGTGTCTTTTAAATTTTCAGAAAACCTTCAACTGGGAAGCGAGTATAATGATGTACTTTTACTTACCTCAGTGCGATAGCTTAGTAGAGGAAAAGTTTTAGAAAGGTTTTTTTGAAATGCGGTACTTTATTATGCGTTTTTAGAGCAAAATAATAAAGTGTATCCTGAGTTACTAAATTATGGATGGTTGTGTCTTTTAGCCTTTCTATGTGATATTACAGAAAAACTAAATAGCCTCAATCGGAGTTTACAAGGTGAAAATAACATAGTCTCACAGATGGCGAATAAAGTATTTGCTTTTGAGGAAAAGATAAAACTTTATCATGATGAACTACAGAACAAACAGCTGCACAATTTTCCAACTATAATTAAGATAACAGAGGACCGTATCGACATTTTTGAGGAAAACTGCTCTACAATTTCAAATTATATAACTGCACTATTAGATTAATTTCATAAAAGGTTTCAAGATCTAAGAAAAATTAAAAGATGTTTGATGCTTGTAGAAAATCCATGGCATTTAGAAACAACCACTATCTCAGAGCTGGCTTCAATTTTGAATTGTAATTACCCAGAGTTGTTAGATGAATTATTCGATTTTAAAAACGACACCCGCCTAGAAATTTCGTTTAAAGAAAAAAGGGAAAAAGGAGTATGTGGAATTTTGGAGCATTATTCCCCAAAAATATAAAAGCGTCCAAAGGAGTGCTCAAATCCTATTAACATTCTTTGGGTCGACATATTTGTGCGAATCGTCTTTTTCAAAAATGAAGGACACAAAGAATGTGTACAGAAACAAACTTACAGACTCTCATCTGGATGATGTGATAAGGTTAGCAAGCAGCAACAAGCGAGATCTTGATAAAGTTTTGAAAAAGTGTTCACAGTATCAAAAATAGCATTAAAACGTTTAAATAAACTATCTTTGTTAAAGCCTAAAATATTTATGTTTATAAAAAGTAAATACATGGTTAAATGTTAAAATTAAGTTTTTTATTTACTTACACCTAAACAATTTTTACTTGCGGCCCGCGACACTATGATTGAACGGTATTTGTGGCCCCTATTAAAAAAAAGGTTGAGTATGGCTGCCCTAGACCCACAAAAGTAGCATAAATGGGTTCTGCACAGCTTACCTTGTTAATATTCTGGAGGGCGCAATGTTAAAATAAGTAGAACGTATTAAATAAAATAGTTGAAAGTATGAGCAGTTCGTCCGTTTTGTTTACGTCGGACGCCATGAAGTAGTGCTTTAGTTAGGTGAACAAATGTGCATCGTGTCATCACCTTATTAGCTGTGATATGTAGACGTCACGGTCTCCCGTATTTTAGTTAGGTGCACTGCAGTTGAATGGATCCAGGAAAGTGGAATTGTACCCCCACCTACCTAGGTGAGTTGATTAATATACTTCCAGTGTGTTTTGCTGTTACTTTTTAAACGCTAAAATCCTAGATTAGAATAAAAACGTAATTTATATTTAAATCCTACAATCATATGTTAGATTAAAACCCTACAATCCTAGGTTAGATTAACACCCAACAACCCTAGGTTAGTTTAAAACCCAACAAATCTAGGTAGGTTTAAAACCCTACCATCCTATGTTAGATTGAAAATGTAAAATAGTGATTCACTCATCATGGGGTTAGGTTCAATTAGGTTAGGTGGTCACATATTACGAAATTCGTTATACGTTAATTCTCCTAGTACAAATATCCGTGTTCTGCATAATTGGCAGAGTGGAAATATACCACTTTCCAGGTTTTTTTAAAAATATTTTAAATATTTTTTTTATATTGCATTGCAATATAACAATTATCAAGTATATTTGTTGAATTAAAAATGATGTGTATTTAATAAATAAGATAAAAAAACTGAAAATAATGTTTGTATTTGATTTTGAGTGAAACCGAATCATTGCTGTAGGTATCTCTGCAATGTCAACATTCATTAAGTCAAGAATGAAACATTCGCTTTTTGGTTGTGAATAAACAGACAACGAACATTCACTTTACTGAAGCGAATGATACTTCATTTTAACAAAGTGAATGATGAGTGAAATTTCACTTCACTTAAGTTTACCAATATTTTCAGCACAAAAACTTAAACTTACTTCTACTAATCGATCAAAAAACCTTTATTTATTTGCATTTCTTTTTGTAACAAAGCTGGATAAACAAACCGGGATACATGACATGTCATCAANGCATTTCTTTTTGTAACAAAGCTGGATAAACAAACCGGGATTCAAGATGACATGTTATCATGCTTATTTTTTGGCAGAGTGGTATCAAGTATTAGCACAACATTATTTTTGGAATAAACTGAGTTTAGAAACTAAAGACAAAATATAGGTATGTTTAAATTTGAATACAAAAATTGCTTAAGGCCTTATTCACAATGCGCAGTTGGCAGTCGGCAGTCGGCTGTCAGCAGTCGAATGCAATTTACATCGTGAAGTCCATGATTTTGAATTATTGTTTGTGAAGACTGCTAGATTAGTTTTGTAATAAAGAAACACTAGGAAAAAGACTTTCTAGTTCGATAATATCCATACACCAAACTGAACTGGAAGGTAACAACTGATTTAATTCGTTAAGCTAAATTTTGTAAATTACCAAACATAATTATAATAAAATATTTTAGGGTTATGTACTGTTACTTTACACAACATGAGACGATCTGTTTGTACAGGTAATCATGGACAACGATGATATATTTATGTTTGCATCTGCTGTATTAGTGTTGTCACTTGCTTATTTGGCATGAAAATGACAAGCCAGGAGTGCGAGAAGGCGGTGCTGGATACACCCTGACAACAAGAATTCTGTCCTCATTCTCTTTACACGAATGAAAGAGAACCGCCACCTCAGATTCAGAGAATACACTCGGATGGAGGTGTGGCAATGGGATTACCTGTTGCAGTTGCTGAAACCACACCTGTCAAAATCGTCCTATCGTCGACCCATTAGTCCTAAAGAGAGATTGGCTATTACTATCAAGTACTTCACACACTAAAACATTTTGCGCATAATGGGACAAAAAATATTACTGCTCTCTTTATTCTTTTAAAGAGAATAGACACTTTGTTAATATCTGCATTATATGCCATTGCAGGTTCCGTGCACATGGTGGGAGTAAAAAGACAATTGCATGGAGCTTTCGGTGTGGCCACTCTACCATGCAAAACGTAATAGAAGAAACGTGCAATGCCATATGGACAGTGTTACGTGAAAAACATGTCAGCGTTCCACACAGAAGGCTGGAAGAAAGTCGTTGACGAGTTCTGGAGCCTCTGGAATTTTCGAATCTTTGGTGCTGANATGGAAAGCACAGTGACATTCAAGCCCCAAAAAACCGTGGGAGTGAATATTTTAACTATAATAGTAGGAACAGTATTGTGCTGATGGCCATGTGCGATGTCCAGTACAAATTTACCTGGGTGGCCATTGGAGCATATGGTAAGTAATATATAAGTAGTGTACAAATATGCATCTTCAAAAAGTTTCCATTTAATTTCATGTCATCCTAATCATTAATACTAAAGTGATTATCATGGCTTTTTAGTTGGTGTCATGCCTTTGTGGTTACAGTAACTATTTGTTGTACATTGTGTGTGCATTTTTCTTAACAGTGACACATAACTAGAAATCATTTAAAATTATAAGCATTAGTTATAATTTTGCTGTTTTTTGGTCTCCAGCAATTGGAAAATTTTTGTTATTGCAGGGGTTCGCATTGATTGTAGCATTTTGNCTTTGTGGTTACAGTAACTATTTGTTGTACATTGTGTGTGCATTTTTCTTAACAGTGACACATAACTAGAAATCATTAAAAATTATAAGCATTAGTTATAATTTTGCTGTTTTTTGGTCTCCAGCAATTGGAAAATTTTTGTTATTGCAGGGGTTCGCATTGATTGTAGCATTTTTTCGGAGTCCAGCTTTGGAAGCAGTCCACTGCGCAATACAAACAAGAAAATGCCATTTTGGTGTGTCGCTGACGAAGCATTTCCTTTGTCACTTCATATTACGAGGCCTTATGCCGGGCACAACTTAACTACAAGCAAAATAATTTTCAATTACAGACTTTCCAGAGCTAGGCGTGTGATTGAAAATACCTTCGGGATTTTACAACAAGGTGGTGGGAATTACTATCTCGGTTGCATGCAGAGCCATTCATGGTGGATAATTATGTCAAGGCAGAAATTTGCCTCCATAATTTTGTTATGGAAAGTAGTCCGATAAACAGAAATCTGTACTGCCCAGCATCATATGTTGACAGTGAGGCAAATGGTGCAATCTTACCCGGGGAATGGCGTCAACATATTGAAGTGACACCTCTTCTTCAAGATCTGGGAAGGATTGGTGCCAACAACTCGGCTAGAGCTGCCATTACAACACGGAATTTATAATGTGATTATCTTAACAGTCAAGAAGGGGAAGTTGTTTGGCAGTATGACACAGTTAATCAGGGCAGGCAATGAATGTTGTAAATTCATTAAACAAGATTTAAGGTAAAAATTGTAGCTTGATGTATTTCAGAACATAACCACTTAGATTTAGTATTGGTTCATTGTATTATTTCTAGTAATTAGTTGCAGTTTAAGTATAATCTAAGTATATTTGCAATGTTGTACATTTTCTAGTATGTTCTTGTTGTGAACATTTCAGTTTTAATCTGCAGATCATGTCAAATCATTGCTTGGTGTAATGCTGGTAGGGCCTTACAAATATGTTTATATGTTTTCTTTGGCAGTAAATATAATTAAATTCATAGCTAATTTTTCCTAGGTTTTGTTTTGTCTGATTAGTTCAGCTTTTTTTAAAAATGTGTATTAGTTTGCTATGATGTGTGTTTGTATAATAGAAATTCAGAGTATAAGGGTAAGTGGTTTTAAAACATAGGTTTGTTTAATAATGTTTCAAAACTTATTTCTTGCTGTGGTGATTCCAGGCATGACAACTTATCCCAGGTGTCGTATGCTGGTGCATCACACTCAATAGAATCCAGAAAATTTTGTTGATTTAAAGTGACGTTGATGACTGACCTGTTTATAACTGACTGTATGTCTAATGAGTATATTTCAAAATACGTAAAATGTGAATTCAAAGACTGCACTGTAACATTTTCATGTTATAACCAATGTTAATACAGCACTACTGGGTAAGTTGTCCTTTATAACACAAGAAAGATTACACATTTAATTAATAAAATAAATTTATGGACTTAATTTTGAATATTACCAATGCATACTAGTTTTTTTAGCTGTAACTTACTAGCTATTGGACATTTGTATAAAATTTCCATTAGCTGCAAGAACCATGCAATGTTTGCTTCATATTTGAGAACAAAGTCTTGTAGAACCAAGTCTCACAAACCACTCCAAAACATTTTTTACAAAACTGCCAAATTTTCTGTGGACAATAAAAAAAAAGAATACTGACGGAAATAGTCACAATGCTTTTATTTATAATAATTTTAAATAGTTACATTTCATGCTGTTATAAAAAAATTAACCTACAAATATATATTTTTTTTTTTAACCTATATGCTATTTGTTTATGGCAATTCTTACAAACTATATTCTTCCTTCAACTATAATAAAAAATCGCACAACCTCTTCTTTGCCACCATCTGATGTTGTTCTGGAATATCTTTCAACTCCAGCATTATGAGCTGTGTAAAATGTTCATTTTTTGTTGTTTTCTTTGTTTGTGAACTATTGGTAGAATTCTCTCTTAATGACCTTGCTGTAATTAGGTCATTAAGAGAGTTTATTGACTGTGTAAGAGCAGACTGTGTTTGCTGAACCCTTTCTTTACACATCTAACAGCCTATACTCTGGTGGATTGACACGGCCTCTTTTACTCCCCTCAACTGCCACACGACTGGGTCCTGAACAGGTCTCTGGATCGCCACCGTCACTCTCAGGGATACAGACAGTGACGTTATTTATTGATGGTGAGAGCGACAATTTCAGTTCGGAATTCCACAAACTTCCAGACTGCTCTGCACAGCTCGATTGTGCAGACTCTTGGCCACAGTTGCTCGTTGTTCTGAAAATGATAAATTTGCCAGTTATAAACAAGTAATGGTATTTTGAAGCAAGGTGAAAATAGAGTTAACATGTAACATGTGGGTGTCTGCAAGGAGACCTTCAGGGGTGTAGTTGAATCTTTGCTTCACATTATATGGGAAAATTAAAAGGATTTCTGGTAATTTGGTATTGTTCCCTGGTTATATTGTGTACTTGAAACATCCGACAAGTTATTATTTACTGAATTCATCTTCATAACAACACGAAAGTTTCATTTTACATCAACAAATATTTTTTCCACAAGTCATAATTTCACATGTGTGCAAACAATGCGTTGTACTTGGTTCATGTATTAAAATATAATTTCCTATGTTCTAGTTCCACTTGGACTTTGCTATGTGCGTATATGCATATGACCTCATGAAATGGTGATAAAACCACAAAAGAGCTATAAAAAGTGTCAATTTTGTCTCATTTTGTTGCAGATAAACACAATACGTTTTTATATAATGTTTAATAATGAGCTAAATAAGTTTTTTTTATAGAAAATTTGCTATTTTCACGACTACCTATTACAACACAGTCTTAATACACACATGTTTTTTAAGCTCTAGTTGCCCAACAACAGGAGCTTCTTATAAAATTCCCACTATCTGCCACTTGGTGCCACGCTACCTGAAGGTGCATTTTTGGATTTTCTGTACCGCCACCAAAAATTATCTCTTAGCAGCTTCCACCTGCTCTGGGTATCTGCAATAAAACAAATAAATAACTANTGTACCGCCACCAAAAATTATCTCTTAGCAGCTTCCACCTGCTCTGGGTATCTGCAATAAAACAAATAAATAACTATTGAATAAATATATTTAAACAGGGCAGCACAGGCCTACAATTTCCTTAATCAAGAAACCTAAACTTACCTTTGATATCCAGTACTTCGTTTAAGTATTTCCATGTTTGTTCTATGAAATTATTTTCGCGGTACTGCTTGTGCTTTGTGTCGTACAGCCACGACCTTTCTTTTACGAGATCAATTAAGATTTCCGTCACTGAATGATCACCTACCATAATTACGTTTAATACCTAGTGAAGTCAACACGCACACTATCAAAATACAAATAATAAACAGTCCTGCAAAAAATATTTGTTTACATAATGTGATCATGAGCGCGACTTCTGATTGGTTGGAAATTTTCGGCACTCGGCAGTCGAAGATAAAGATGGACCAACTCCGACTGCTGACCGCCCAACTGCCGACTGCACGTTGTGAATATGTGTGTTTTAGTTTAGCTACTCATTTCTGACTGCCGACTGCCGACTGCGCATTGTGAATAAAGCATCTCGTTTCTTAACGATGTGAAAAATAGACGTAAATAGCTTTGTGACGTTAATGCCATATGTTGTCGAGAAGGAAAAATTAAAAACCAATGATTCATTCAAATTAAGCAGACAAAAATCGAGAATTCTATTATTTCACAATAATCGAGTTCTCGAATTGTAATCATTCAATTTTGCCCATCTATGAAATGTTTTATTACAAAACTGGCCGTGAACAATTATTGAACAGTGATAACAATTGTTGTAAACATTACACATCATTAATTATACCATCATTAAATAATAGTGATAGTTTGTAGTAAGCACTGGCTTAAATTTACGATTATTTATATAATAATATTTAATGTGTTTCCTCAGTGCCCTACACTTCTGAGATCAAAAGTAAATACATCAGTTTTGCTTATGTTTGCACTAGTGATTATAATGTTAGGTTTACCAAAGTCTCAAATTCTCCCCATTGTAGTCATATTGTCGAACTGAAATTAACCTACTGAAATTAGCTATTGTAAACACACTTTAGAGCTAGTAAAAATGTCCACCGAAATTAGTAATTTAAGTAATAATTCACATACTTCGTACAGACGAATGGCTGGTATTGTAGTACCACATTTGGAAGCTATGTATCAACATAAAAACTCAATTACTGTACTAAATTACTATCAATTTTATCAGCATCCCTCCATCAAAAAANAGCTATGTATCAACATAAAAACTCAATTACTGTACTAAATTACTATCAATTTTATCAGCATCCCTCCATCAAAAAATCTATTCACGTTGAACCTATATATTGTAGCCTACCATCATTTTCACAGCATGCTTGTCATACGAGAGAAANAAAAAATCTATTCACGTTGAACCTATATATTGTAGCCTACCATCATTTTCACAGCATGCTTGTCATACGAGAGAAAATTTTAATGACAGTGTATGCGGTGAAATTGCTTCATTACATTTAATCGAGAACTAGGATTTACAGCATATTAACTATGCTATAGGGTTAGTTATTTCATTTCACACATATGAGTTAACTAAAATGAAGGTCTTAACAACCAAGTCATTAAAATAATTCAATGTATTTTCCATGTGCAGTATTGGGTATTTTAATGGTGATACTTATTCTCGAACATTGATAAGTGTACTAAGATACAAACGTGTGTTTTACCTGCTATAGGGAGTGTTAAGTAAACATTTACATGCACAAGAAATATGTCGTATAATTTCCACATACAGCCGCCAATATATATAAACACACCTGACCAAAGTTTATTTGTAATACTTTAAGATGTAGGCTACAACTTGAAAGGATTTTGTTTTTGGATTACAGCATTTTAATTTCTGGCTTCCTGAATTCCTATACACACAACCACTTTGGTTGTTGAATGCAGCTGTCAGGCTGGTCCATGCCTTCTGTTGCTCTTATTTTCAATCACATATTTGACTTCTGCAATGCAAATTAATGGGCTCAGGCTTTTTTTAGTGGCAGAGAAATTAACGCTGCTTTCCCTTTTCGCTATGTAATCTGCCATTTCGCTGAAATAAAACAAAACCAAGACCAAAAAAAAATATGTTTGTTTACCTTAGCACATGGCATTGTACTTCGAGGGTAAACAAATGCGCATATAGTCGGTTCACGACTGGAAGAAACTTTTGAAAATCAACCTTTGAAAAAACACCCTAGCCGTTAGCTACATGCATATAACATTACAAACAGCGGCGAGCGCGGATACAGTTATGCCGTTAGGTTGCCAGCACAAAGAGAGGAAATAGTTCTAAAGTTTTAACGTAATTGTTAATTTATCGCTTACAAATGGGTTTCGAAAAGACTTGTATCTTATTATGCCAATTATTAATGACGTGATGCTAACGTACTTTGATTTCAATGTTTCTTGCATACTCACAAGATCACGCTCAAGGTGAAAGTAGAGCGGCCATTTGTTTACAAACCTTCGTTCCGTGTGTTGTTGGCGAGATGTGGTCGACACACGTGTCAGAGAATTGGTGCGATTATCTTGTTTAACCAATAATAATTGATTTACTGGTTTTTTTTTTTTTTTTACTAATATCCTCTCTTTATTATTTCTCGTTGTGCCGATTTCTTTCGTTTCTGATACCTGTATAAGAGATTACTCGTAGTGCGTTCTCACGTGTTTAATATTTTTTAAATTTATTTCAGGTTTGCTTAAAATTTTATTTATTGTATTTTACGTTATATGTTGTGGTAGTTTTTGTGTGCAGTCATGAGTTCTAGCAAGGTGAATGAAAGATAAGTCACCAACGCCAACAGAACATCATTAACCTCACCGAATCGTTGTATTCCCTAACTAGGCGAGGGGAAATGAAACCCTGCAACGTCGCGGAAAGAGCGGCAGAAATGTTGAAACGCTTCAGATCCACAGTTCTAAGGTATGTTAAAATATATGTAGTATTAACCATTGCGTTTGCAAGTTGTGTGTGCTAAGGTCAATTATGTTGGCCTACGAAATGTGTTTACAAGAACATAAAGAAAATTTGTTAATAACTTGATAACATCGTCGAACGTTGTCTACGTGTCTTTTTAACGTTTTATTTGGGTAATTATTAAGTTTAGGGGGCTTTTCTGTAAAAAAAATAACAATAATTTCACGGAAAATGGTATATTTCCACTCCACTAATGATGCAGAACACGAATATACGACGGGCATTAACGTCCGACTAATTTCGTAACATGTGCCCACCTAACCTAACAGAACCTATCCCCACGATGGGTGAATCACTATTTTACATTTTTAAACTAACCTAGGATTGTTGGGTTTTACACTAACCTAGGATTGTAGGGTTATATAGACTCAAATGTGAGTGTATGAATCACCTAACCAAAAGGTGGTATTACAATGTGTAATTAAAAATAAAAACTACTTTGTGTTGGAATTTGTGTACCCCTGCGAGGGATTCTTCATAAACAACCCAATATATACAGTGGAAATTTATTATAAAGACAACTGACAATGGTAAGGAAAATTGCCTCTATAGTGAGTTTGTTATAGTCAATTAATTTTATATAGGTTATGGAGAGATGGTGCATTTTAAGATTCTGAAGAAGGAGCTTGTTTTGTATTTATAAGTTACATTGCGGCATTAATTGCCATTGTTATACGTCACTAAATAGATTACAGTCGATATAACTGGAACTTCCCCTACTATTAAACATATCTGTATCACTTCACTAAACATGAGAGGACATCGTAATCGATGAAATCGCAGTCATAATATTTTAAGAAAACAATTGCGTATTAATGCATTTCCCCAACACCACTGTTCTACAGCCATTGTATTTTAGTTATTGTAAATTATCAGTGTCATATTTTTCACTTTCAGTGCTACATAGCCAACCTAATTTGCATAATTTAAAAAGGACCATAATTCAGTTACTGGGTCAACTACAGTTACTGATACCAAAAACATACAAGGGTTTGTTTACAAATGATGTGTGACAATGTGATATGCTCTGCCGTGTGTTAGTTTAGGTTAGTTTAATAGGTGGCAGGTATTGGTTACTATATAACCCTACAATCCTAGGTTAGTTAAAAAATGTAAAATAGTGATTCACTCATCGTGGGGTTAGGTTCTGTTAGGTTAGGTGGGCACATATTACGAAATTAGTCGGACGTTAATGCCCCTCGTATATTCGTGTTCTGCATCATTAGCAGAGTGGAAATGTAAGATTTTCAATGAATTATTTTTATTTTTACAGAAAACCCTATAAACTTAATAATTACCAAAATAAAATGTTAAATATACTTGTATACAACGTTCAACGACATTATCAAGTTATTAACAAATTTTCTTTATGTTCTTCTAAACACATTTCGTACGCCAACGTAATTGATCTTAACACACACAACTTGCAAACGCAATGGTTAATACTACAGATATTTTAACATACCTTAGCACTGTAGATTTGGAGAGTTTCAACATTTCTGCCACTCTTTCCGCGACGTTGCAGGGTTTCATTTCCCCTCGCCTAATTAGTGAATACAACGATTCGGTGAGGTTAATGATGTCCTGTTGGCGTTGGTGACTTCTCTTTTATTCACCTTGCTAGAACTCATAACTGCACACAAAAACTACCGCAACGTGTAACGTAAAATACAGTAAATAAAATTTTAAGCAAACCTGAAATAAAAATTTGAAAAATCTTAAACACGTTAGAACGCACTTGAGTAATCTCTTATACAGATTTCAAAAACAAAAGGAATGTGTGCGAGAAGGTTAGCACAAATTAAAGTCATGCGTTATGAAAAATCAAATAATAAAGAGCTGATATTAGTATAAAAAAAATTGATAAATGAAATATTAGGTTAAACGAGAATCGCACAAATTCTCTACAGCACGGCCATCCGGGGGCTTATGAGAGATTGGCGTTGCCATGTTAATGTTGTTGGATGGACTCCTTGAATGTTGACACATTTCATTGCAAAGTATTGTGTCTATAATATGTAATCAAAGTGAAAGTTTTTCTCCCCCACCCAATCCCCCAGTCAAAATCAAACCTATACACACACACACACACACACACACACAGAGAGAGAGAGAGAGAGAGAGAGAGAGAGAGAGACAGAGAGAGAGAGAGAGAGAGAGAGAGAGAGAGAGAGAGAGAGAGAGAGAGACAGACACGCACACGAAACATCTCATTTTTAATACTCACATTTTGGGTTTATATAATGAAATGTTTTTCGTTTGCATCACATATTCTTTTGTGTGAAATCCTCAAGATTAAAAACTTTACGCTTGTGGAATATCCATTAATAATATATACATTACTTTTATGATGGGTACGTGCATGTACGAACACATGTACACACACACAGTGGAATGTAAACATTGCATGTAAACATTGCCATGTGACTGCCACATGGCAATGTTTGTTTACCCTTTGGCAGAAGGATACGAAATGGGCTTGAAAGTAGATCTTTAGCAGGGCTTCAAGAAAGTCTCTTCCAGTCTCTCCACAACACGCTTTAATAGTTTTTTGTTAACGAGTAGGTATTTTGTGCAGAATTTCGAAAGGATCCACATGTAACTTAACAGACACCACAAAAGAGACTTGTAAAATATGACACCAACTTTAACGAATGGTCCTGCCTTACGAATTGTTAACGAGAAGTTGTAAAAGTGGCTCTCAATTGTCTCTAAAAATTAGTTCCATAATCTTTTAAGCAGGTACCTAATACAAAACATTTTTTTTTGCAACCAGATAAAGTGATAATCATGTTCACTCTGAAAATGAAAGACAATTCGATTTAAGGCGCTTCAGAAAATTTTACCAGCAAATAATATAGAAGTATTCACACACAAAAACAGTTTTACGTAAGCACTGGACACCATTTTTTAAATTTACAGTTTATCTCGCTCGCACAGCTCAGGTTTATATACATTTCAATGGTATTTATTTAACAATTTTATTTGATCTAACATGTTTGTATTTCCTAGGAAATAATCATGAAACTTTTATCGGATTAGGCACTTCTCAACTTAGATATAAAAAAAACAGAGAAAAATATAGGAGTGTTAATAAAGACAAAATATACATGTAATATTATCCAAAAAGTTTACACTTTTGCAGGAAGTTCATTCCCACCATTATTTAATGTTTAACAGCTTATAAAGAATCCACAAAAAAGAAAATATTTGCTGTATTTAAATTTTTTT
Organism: Clitarchus hookeri; assembly: GCA_002778355.1. Taxonomy (NCBI): domain Eukaryota; kingdom Metazoa; phylum Arthropoda; class Insecta; order Phasmatodea; family Phasmatidae; genus Clitarchus; species Clitarchus hookeri. Next base: position 409,198 of record NQII01001721.1, on the reverse strand, counting down.
TGTAAAATCCAGTCGGACAATTTACAGGCCTCATAAAAATGACATGTCCGGGTAAAAGAGAATGTCTAGTAACCCTGCTCTAGGGCAATGTGCTGTATCTTTACCTGTAATGAACAGCTCAGCTGTCTAGTGTGGAAACTTAGGAACTACTTGCAGAGTAACTGGGTGGCCGTCTAGCATATCGAGCGGCAACCACGTGCTGGTAAAAAAGACTGCAAAATATATAGCGGTCGTTTACAATGTGATTCAGTTTCCTATACAAAAAAATTGGCTGAAATTGACATTTCAAATGGTTTGTGTGTGAATCGGCCATGTTGTATTTGTTAAAAATTTAATTTAAATGTGATGCATAATTTATAGTGACAGGAAAACATGTGTATTATTTTGTTTCTTTAAAACAAATGTAATTATTATGCAGAAAATAAAGGCAATACAGCAGCTGGTAAGCTATTTGAAAGTGATGAATCAAACTGGGACCGCTGGAGAGAAGAACGAAATGTGATTATTTGCTTTCAAAATCACAATACTTATTTTCTTTTGGCAGAGCGAAATTTATTTATTTCAATGAAAAACAATTTATAATGAAGTCAAAATTAAACTTTCTACATGAAATGCATTTTATACTAAAATATTGGTTCAACTTGTGGCCTAATACCACATATAATTGACTGTAAGCCGACACTGAATGCAAGCCGACCCTCAGAAAAAGAAAATTACAAGATACAAAATGCAAGCCGAATTGGGGTTAGGTCGTTTGTGCTGGAGTTTTCATATCCAATGTATGGTTTTGACAAGCGGGTGAAAAGGGTTTGCGGAAAGGGACAGTCCGCTTGAATATGGAGGGAGGGAGAGTAAGACAAAGAAAATGTGGACAAATAAAATGCAGAGATGCAGCTGCTTGGTGTAAGGGATGGGACTACAGGAGGCGGAGGTGTTAGGCGCAAGAGGGCGAGAATGTTGATGATAAATAGGTTGTGGTGGACATTGGACTTCTGTGTTGTGGGAGGGGGGAAGAAAAATATATGAAAGNTAGCTAGATGGAAGAACAGCGTCAGAAGGGAGTATGGGTATGGGCGTGGCTACATGGGCATGGTGTGGGCGTGGCTGCATGGGCGGAGTGAGAAAGGGTGCAGAGGGGTGTGGGCTTGATCTTATGGTAGGTGCGGAGGAAGGGAGCAGAATGGTGTGGGCGTGGTGAGGGTAGTGATGATGGCCCGGCTGGTAGAGGGGGGTGGGGGGCAAGGAAGTGAGGAGAAAGTAGAAGGGAGTGGTCAGCTGCTATGTCTACTCCACGATTGCTGGCGCCTACCACCATGGTGACTTTGTTAGAGGTCACACCTAGCCAAGCACTAAGGGAGTGCGCTTTACACAAAAATTGTGCTTTTTTTATGAATTGGGACCACTTTATTATATTAGTATTAGAGCTGTAACAGTACTGATAAATATACACTGTCCATTTTATCAAATTGTTTTATATATACTTAGTCGGAACTGTACGTAATATTAGCTTGTCCTAATTCTAAGCTGAGGTGTGATTTTGGAAGATTCAAATCGATAAAAAAAAGGCCAGATTACAATGCGGTAAATATGGCATGTATCCCGATAATTTCTTCCTAGGGTTTTCCCCAAAAATCTAGGTGCAGCTTAGAATTTATGGTGGCTTGGAATCAAGTAAATACAGCATTTGGGAGCTACTCCTGATAGACTGCTGGGTGAAGAGGGACTAGTTGAAGTAAACTGTTTACTATCTGCAGCAGGAATAGCTCCAGACTTGGCAGTGTTTGAAGGCAAAATTATTATTTTGACTTTCAATGATAATAAGACTAATGTTATTAAATATTAATATTTTTACCAGATTAAAGGGCAGCTGCATATTACAAAAAGAAAGTTCTGTCATATTTGCATATGTACTAGTTAAAGACACAAAATCTGCAAAAATAGAAAAATATTGTGCATTTTGGAAGAAATTGACGAGGCGTCTGTTACCAGAGCGGGTTGGATGTTGGATGTTTGCCCGGCGCCACAACTCAGTGGTGAGCTAATGAAGTGAGGGTCGTACGGTCGACGGCCCAGAGGTCTGGTGAACCTTGCGTCAGTTGGTTGAATGCGTGGTCGTACTTACAGTTGCACTTTGTATAGGATGGCGTACTGTCGGCCGTCTCGTATGCCTAAACTATATTACTAAACAGTGGTGACATTAATAAGGTTGCCCTACAATTATTTAACACTATTTTACTGGTTGAGTTGTTTATTCATCGTCCGTTCACAGATGAATAAATGCATGAATGATATGAAAAATGGCCTCAACCCTTGCGCTGCGAAAAACGTGGCTTTAAGTTGATAAACGTGTTTGCGTTGAAAACTCACTAGTGAGAGTACAGTTTCTCTCCCCTCGGTACTTGAACTATATTCCAAAAGTTCCTGTTGTTACCCTTACTATATTCCAGTTAAAGTGACTCCAGCCTAACATGCCGGTACCGAGGGTCTCGCGGAGCGAAAGACCTACACTTCTGGTCTCGTTCAGATGCTCAGAAGAACTGGGGCGAGCATGGATCCGGCTTCCGCTACTTAGGCGAAAGCCGAAGCCAAGCGGCGAAAAGGTGAAACACATAAACACTGAAAGATGAAATATGTAATGAAAAATTATATGAATTAAATTAAAATCAAGAAAGCATAATGACTTACATAAATACACTTATTAAACTGGTACATTATTACATAAAAGTTTATATTGCACTTTCAGTGATGCATCCACATTACACTAGCCACAGCATTGCCAAGTATACTATGAAAACCTCTCTGGATGTGGCTGTGTCCTTTGTTGACATAATATACACTAATGCACTACACTTTCTCTGGTGCAGCTGGTGCGGTTTACCCGACTGCGACAGTCAAAGTGGGCACAAAGGAGCTTGTGAACACATGGTTAGCATCACAATATATGGGCATAATTTAACAGAGTTCTTATTTGTTTATATGCTTCCAGAACTTGTGGACCAATGTCACACAAGAAGTATGGAGACACGATATCCGGATTACCTAACATAAGTTTTTCTCTAAAGTTACAAGATCCTCAATTCCACCCTTTCATGTGTTGCAATAATTACTTTATTAACAGAGAAAATACAAACAGTAAATATACTTTATTGATAAAATCTTTGACAATAATGACTTTGTGTGATGATTGATTTATCATATTATCCTAAATGTAATGTAGCTGCCAGTTGTTCATCATAGCCGAAGCTCAGAGCGGGGTTAGAACAGGCCCTTGTGAGGGCCCTCGACCGCCCAACTGGGGTTTCACATATTTCTGGCAGAGGGTTAGGAAAGGCAAGCCCCTCCGCCCTCTGCCGACCATATCCATACTGTGCTTACAGCGGTTTCCCGCCTCAGTCACTATTCTCCACTGGGTTACCCCAGTGGACAAGTTTGTAATNGGGGGGGGGGGGGACGGTTAAAAGGCGGGAGTAGCACACTCCCACCTGGTTTCTTATAAAAATAGTAATTTTGAATGTTACAGGGCTTTTAAATAACCACCAACAAGCCCACGAGTGGACTCGGTGGTGGATATAATAATGTTTACATTGGTAATGATTCTAAATGCCAGAAGATGTCGCTTAAATCGCGAGACATCGTGAGGGCGAGGTCCAGGAAAGGTTTGAATTAAGTTTCTTAAAATATTCCCCATACATGCCACTGAAGGTGACTGATAATTAAAAATGCAATAGGAAGGTGTTTTTTCCATAATGATCAAGTCATCTAAGTTTTGGTTTTAAAATTTACATTGAGGATGTTGTTCAGTAAGTTAATTGTAACTTATATTACGTTTTTTTTGCTTGTATGTGTAAGTAACTCTGACGAGCGATGGATTTTGTTACAGAAACTTATTTTATGTCGGTTATATTCTCGTAAAATCGCTGAGGGCTTGGTTTTATTATTATACTCAAAAGTATTTAGAATTACTAAAATCGCTTGAAAAGCGAGTAAGAAATAGCAACTTCTGGTTTTACAAGTTGAAAGCTCTGTGATTGGCCGAAAGATCCCACCAATGGCGGGGCCTCTGCCACCGCTCACAAGATGGTGACACTGTCGTGCTTAGCACTGAGACATTTAATGATTTCTTGAGTTTTGTCAGGAAAATTAAAAGTTTAATTACAATGCCACTAAGTGGATGGAACGAAGCCTTATATTATTTGTGAAGTACAACAATGTTTAGATTTGAATTATATGAAATTTTATAGGTTAACTGATGCATTTTGTAAAAATCGATAAAATTTTAATATGGCTCCTGCGAGGTGACAAGAATTAGGGAATTCTTTAAAACCTTTTTCTTAATGTTAAAATAATAATTATTTAAGAAAACAAGAGTTTTAATTAATATTTGAGGTAACTTGGCTGCAGAGTGTAGCCAGTGTTATTTTATTAATTTGAAGGCTGTAATCAGCCAAAGTCAGTTATATTCGAGTATTTTTCGCTCGTCAGAGTTGGTGTAATTTTTCCAAGAATGCCAGGAGTTTCCGGAAAGAATTAAAAAGGAGATATAATATATTCCACATTCGGAAAAGAGCTGAGGGTTTCTAAGAGCAGAAAGGTTTTTTCCTGTGGTGAAGTTATTGATTGGCATCTTACCATATAAGGTCGGAAATGTGTCAGGATGGCTGAGAAATGACACTCAGACAAGAACTGCATAAGCGAGCTCAAGTCTTGGAGTCTCTCTCCCAGTCCTCCAGACACATTTTGAGGTGCAGCCTTACGAGGCTGGAATCCAGACGGGCACGGTGTGGCTTTTCCCTGCGTGTCAGAGGGTAAAGTGGGTGTAGGTACTGCAGCTGCTGGCCACTGAGGGCCGATCGATGCCTGCGCATACGAGTGGCTTCTAGGCAGGTTTGATGTGTCTGAAATTTTCCGATATTGCGCCAAGTTTCGAGCCGGTGCTGAAACTGGCTTAGGTTTTTGTTGCATTTTGGCTTTGATCTTGTCTGCCTGAATTTGTCTAGTCTGCACTGCTTCCAAAAATTTGGGGCAGAGTTTAGATGTAGATTGGTGTGTGCCGTGGCAATTGCAACAGACCGGAATATTCTCTAGGTTCGGGCAGATACCTACGTTGTATGGCCCAGCACATTGTGGGCAGACTGTCTGCATGCTACAATAATTGTGGGTATGGCCTAGTGCAATGCAATTACTGCACCTGGACAAGTCCTGTGGCCTTTTCCTATACAGGCGTGGGTGTACCTCGGTTAAGTTAAGTCTATTCACAGAAACAAGGGGTGGCAGGTTTTTGTTTTGTGCGGCCATTACACAGAAGTAGTGTTGCAGCTGCTATTTGTATTTTCCGAGGTTGGTGGGATTTCTAGGATCTGGGATGCTCTTACAAAACTGGGTGATGTTTTTTTACATCATAGCCGAGGTCGGTAAGCTCTGCTTGTATTTCGAGTGCGTTCGTGGTTGACGGAAGGTCCAAAAACCACTTTCTGAGACTGTTCTGATTTTGGGCAGAATGTGTAGTAGCTTATAGCTGAGGTTTTTAATGCGTTCTGCGCCTTCATGAATAGTGCGTGGTCGGACGTTACTAGGTTGATTTTATTTCCGCCACGTTGAATGGAAATGGTGAAGCCGGTTTTTGATATTACACTAATCAGTCGCGCCACTGATGTGTAGTTTTCTAATGCAGGAACTACGATCCTGTAAGTATGCTTAAATTGGGAGTTGTTGTCTCCGACCTGCGGCTGTGTGCGGGAGGGAGATGCGCCTGAGGGGCTGGGAAAACCCATCTGGGACTTCCCACAGCTTGCTGAACCGATTTGTAACCGGAATTGGTTCTGGCACCACTGTCGGCGCTTGTTGTCGCCATGGTTATCTTTTGTTTTCCGTGATACTACTACAGTGTACTGTTCTCCAGTATCTGCGGTTTCCGTTTCCATTCTGTTCGTTTCCTTTGGCCTCGAAGCATTGATGAGGTTTTGTAGTGGAGGGGGTAACCACATTAATGCATCCGCTCGCCTTTGCTTTTCTACGAATCTTTGGTTCGCATCTGCGATATAATTAGGGTCGAATTGATTTTCATACTCTGCAATTTCTGTTGAAGCAACCTCGGACAGGCGTTCGTCGTTCGGTTCTCTAAAGCGAATGCCGGGCAGAAGTTTCTCTCGGCCAGCAGCATTCATCGTGCCCCCAGCCCCGAGGGGTGAGCGGTGGAGAGGGGAAAGATGTCCGGAAATTCCTGGTGCGTGAGTAGTGTTTAAAAACAGAGTTCCTAAACTTAAAAATGGTGCAGTGATCTGTGGCCACAGTCGGTCGGAGAAAGTAATGCGGACATCGTTCAGTGACAATGATAAGAAAAGTCAGACTATTACAATATATTCCTAACTCGAATAGGATGAGCACCAGCTCACTGGGTGAGCACGAAGTCACAGTTCTCAGAATCGTGGGCTGAACGACCACCTGGTTGTATCCGCTGGCACACAGTATAAATTTACAGGAAAACCTTATATATAGCCAGGGTATTCAGACTCCCAAGCAGGCCTTATAAATGAAAGATACCTCCTTCAGGCGTCGATCACTTCCTGGATAGGGTCAGGGCCCGAAATACAACACAAAAATTAGAACCCACAAGTTTTGGCTAACCCAAATAAATTGTATTACCAAATAGTGTACACAGTCACATGTATACAATGCAAATTAAAGCGGACCTGACTCACAAGACAGGCCTGCCATTACTGTAAAAAAAAAAGACCAAGAATGGCGCAAAAACTTACAAGAGTAATTGAACCTCTGGGGTCGGTAAATTGAGCTGACAGAGGGACGCTGCGAACACGGGGAAGACTGTTGGTAATTAAATAAAAGTTCCAGTAAATTACATTAACCTATTGCAGTTAAGTGTTCAGAACAAAGTATTGAAGTCCCCAATGACGGGACACATGTGCAGCACCTAAAACCAATGGAATCAAACTGCCGGAGATGGCGCGAGTGAGTGGCGTCCTTGCCTAGAACTCGCTCCACTCCGCGAGGTAATTTATTTAAGTGACCTCATTAACATAGAACTTGAAACATATACACATGAAACACTAAAAAATTCTGAGCGAGTTTTTCTAATCATGTAGAGTTAAAAGTTCTTAAATAGCCCTAATATAAATACAAAACATGATTGTGTGGTGCCGTGCAGAACATGTGGTAAATTAAGGTATGTTAAGTTTTGTAGCACTCTACGATTGGAACGGTTAAGTTGAAAGAAAGACTAACTATTTCCCACATCACTAATTGGCTTGATTAGATACACAATTGCATTTATTAAAAGAGTTACCTCTTGTAATAATTGAGTAGGGAGGTCTTTCGAGTTGCGTAATCCTTGTCGGCAAGAAGGTGCAATTTCCATTCTTGTCGACACGCACTACACACTCTCGGCCTGATGTAGTTCGTGCGGCCCGGTGTAGTTGTGACTACGGCAGTCAGAGTTGGCATAAGGATCTCGTGGACGCGTGGCCCACGTCAACCTACTATTAAGGTAAGGGAGCCGGCAGTCCTACTCTATTGTCGGAAACAGAAATAGTTTGGCAAGACGCGGTCACCTGCCACTCACTTGGGGGACAGTGTTTATATACAGGAGGGTTGAGAAATACAAATCACACTTGGAATCAGAATGCAGTGCAGAGTTCAACGTATTTATCCTCGGGAGAATAAACATGGTGACCTGTACTAACTTCTAGACTTTCGTGATTACCAAGCAACCGGCGGAAGTTACGTTAATAACATGTGAAGGGGCCCTGATAAGCAAAAAGCAAGCCTAGAGCAACTAATAAAGCTGTGATGGAAACGACTTTAACCTTACTGTCGCCTAGTGTAGTCCTAAAAGGATGGGGGCAAGCACTGTGGGTGTTTCAGGGGTTGAAGCAAGCTTCGCTGATAGCAGAGAGCCTTAGCACGGGAGTTGTGTTGAAGTTTGTCCAACATAACATTTACATTCTGTACATGCTCTTCAAAACTTGCAGAAGTGATGAGGATGTCGTCTACGTAGGCTCTCGCAAAATCTCTACTCTCTTCTCCTAACATAGCATTGAGGTATCTGGTAAATTCTGCTACCGCATTGCACAAACCAAAAGCCATTACGGTGAATACATACTGCTGGTTTTTGAACAAAAATGCAGTTTACTGCTTAGAATCATCTGACAAAGGTATCTGCCAATAGGCACCTGTAATAGCAAGTGTAGTCAAAAACCTTACACCATGGCAGAATCTTAAAACATCTTGAGTCTGAATAGAACATTCTCTATCTTCTACTATTATCTTTTAAACTGCGAGCATCTAAGCACAGCCTTACTGAAGTATTTTTCTTGCAAACACAAAGCAAAGGACTGGCATTGGGACTAGCCTCTCGTTTTACTACCTTCCATTCAAGCATAAGCTTCAAGTAAATACTTAGCTGGAATAGGATAAGCCTTCTTATGAAATATTACATTACCCAGAACTTAAATTTTGGCTTGGTACAACAAATTTCTGCCGGGTATCTCTAACATGCAAGACTGATGTTGTACTAACATATTGTACATCAGCTGCTTCTGGAAATCCGTAATATTTGCGACACTGTCTAACAAAGTAGGTACAGTTACATTACAGACACTTAAATTAACTTCAGGATACAAGGATACTCTTGAACTGGGTAAGCTATCCTCACTTTCCCTAAGTAGGAATTCCCTCTCTGTTTTATCCATCATTAAAGTCAAAAGTACTGAACCGCTACATTTAGAATTCACTTGATTTGAAAAACTGTTCTCAAATAAAGTTACTGTGGTTACGTTAAATTTGGGTAGTACAGGTGTCTCCACTAGATCAAACTGGGTCAGTGCTGGGTGAAGTTCTACACCAACTCTCTCTAGTTTAAAGGTGGTCTAGAGGTGGAAGCATCTCCTACTGCTTCGGAAATCACTATTCCATTCCTAGCAGATGGAGGAAATGATGGTGCTAAAGGATTTAGCCCTTCATTGCACTGGAAATATCCCTGTGAAGTGCTGGGATTTTTTCTGGGTAGAAAAGTGGGTTTGCAGGGTGCTGTGGTGGTACATTTACATTCTGAACAACTTGCCAAGACTACTGTACTACCATTTGTTTGCCAAACTCTTGTGAACGATTAACTGTAGATACTAGATAACCTGGTTGCAGGGTTCCAATAGCATTTACTGGCCACACATTTTTACTATGTCTAGATCTCTTGCTAGAAGGCGAGTGAGGTCGAGTGTGACTGTTCATACCTTCCCTCCATGACATTACATAGACAGTTCCATCGGTGTGTACATAAGCGAGCTGTAGAGGTGCATCAGAAGATTCACCCCTCTTAATGCCATGGTTCTTCCTCTTATAGCCAGGAGAAAATCTCTTCCCCCGCTTCTTACCTGGCAGGTAGAACTGTTATCGGTTCTATTCAGGATACTGTTCAACCATTTCAAAGTGTTCAGTGTTCGAATCAAAACTTATAAAATTCACCATGGGATTACTGTTCGCAAATTGATTGGACGTGCTACCAGGTGCTTGTCTGTTGTCTGGCCCCTGATATAATGGTCGTGTTCGAGGTTGAACCTGCCTATCAAACTCTCGAAAAGTTGGAGGTTTTTGCCTTTCATGGAGATCAATTTTTAAAATTCGATGTCTAAAATTCGACAAGTTTGTGAATGGCCTTTCCGCCCATCTGTCTTGGTAACGCTAATGTAACTGCGAAGCTATCACCTCACCCATTGGGGCATTCAGATGATGTGTTCCTTCAAACATTTCACTAAGTGTTGTTCCAATGTCTTGTTACGCTTGGGGTCATACTTTTCCAGGTGTAGATGTGCTCTCAGATTACCTTGTATTTGAGCACTCCAGTACTGCTCTAAGAAAATCTGTCGAAAGTGTTCAAACATGTCCACCCTCTTTCTCCATTTCCCACCAGAAAAATGCAGTGGACTTCAAACTAAAACCAAGGCAAAGCAACAACTTCTTGTTGCTTCAGCCAAAAATTTGGAATACTCTCCTAGTTTCTTTAAATAAATGACGGGGTTTTCAAAGCTACAACCAGAACCGGAACCGTCTGACCACTGTTTTGCTGGATGGTGGAGTATCACAGCAGTAGGGTTTAAAACTGGGGCTGGGCTGGGTGAGAAATATTCTGAATTTACAGTATGCAACACAGCACTCTGTGGAACATAGTGCATTTCTACAGGGATGTTAGGTATGTGTGCATGTGGCTCATTGACTTGTAATGCCCTTAAACTCTCATTAACCTCACTTAGTTTTTCCTGGGTTTCCATACTCCTTATTTCAAAGTTTTCTTTGCAGTAAGATAAGCTGCTTCGGTCTGATTAAGTTTCCCGTCGATGTGACGTTCAAAATTTACAAGTTGATTATCAACGTTGGCCGAAAGGTTCAGATCAGGTGCTTGTGAACTTGAAACTGGCCTGTTCTCAACCTGTGTAATCCGATTTTCCGGTCCAGACAGTTGCCCTTCTAAACAACTGCGAGTCTGTTCTAAGTTAGTTGTGAGTTTCTTCGCAACTAACTCGACTATGTTGTGCACTTTAGATACACTTATTTGCCTGTGTAGCCTGACTTGTAACTAATTCTGTTACAACCGTCTGCAGTTCAGTTACAGCTTGTTGAGTACCTTCTACTCTAGTCTGCAAAGTCAGAACATTTTGTGTAACTGCCTTTAATTCTGCCACGCTGTTTTCTAGCGTGTTAAATTTTCGATCCATGTTATATTGTTGCTCGTCAAACCTACTATTTAAATCAACCCTAAGTCTTTGTATTGCTTGCCCAAATTCTGACTTTTGTTCCTCAAATTTACTCTTTGTGCTATGATTCAAATCAGTCTTTAGTATTTAGGTTTTTATTACCTGCATGAGTGATGATAAAGTTACTGAGTAATTACATTTGTAACAAGAACATTTTCCACTGGAACATTAACCATAACATTGTCAGTGATAATATTCTGGACAAAACTCTCATTTGCCTGCAAATTCTCATCGCCTACAAAACTAGTATCCACACTTAGAGTAGGTGTTCCTGACACACTACTAATAGTGTGTCAGGAATTATTAGAATTATTATTAGCCATTTCATCTTTGTTTGATTCTCAGGATATATGGCTCACATGTGGGAATATTACTCATCACACTCGTTCCTTAATAGGATGACACACTGGAGTGCCAAATTATGTAGAAGTAGTAATAATAGTGATATTACTTGCAAGGTAGTTAGACCTAGACATTTGAGTGCCAAATATGAAGTAGTATGTGTATACCTAGTGGTTTTTATAGCTGTTATGGGAAATATAAATATATTCAGTGTAAGCGATAGAAGACATTTACATTTGAATGTGTGAAGTTTTGTCGGGCGTGCAAGCGATGATTGAATAAAATTCCTACCGTACCACTTGCTTTCTCTATGTGCGTGGTGTCTAGCAGAGAAGCTAATGATGCTACGCTAGCCGGGTCCCTTTGACTAATGCGGTATGAGAAAATATGCTTAAACTGGCAATTGTGGTTCAGAAATGTCAAAATTTTGATTGCAAACACCTGTAAGTGGACACTGAATAAGTTAAAGAGATGAACTTCACAAGATTAAATTGCGTGACACATTTACCGTTTGCATTAGCATATCAGAACACTAAACATTTAATACAATTTGCATGAAAAACAAGAAAACAAATCATGGAAATCACTTAATAAGAAAAACTTTAGCTACTTCAACTTCTACTTGAAGCATAACACAATATGTAAGTGTAAGAAATAGAAGTTTTATTAATTGAAAATATTACATGAAAATAGGCATTCTTAATAAATTAGGAAAATCACCAGTTCAGGGTGTAGTATTAAATCAATGAAAAACCAAGAAAAATTGCTGTCAAAATAAATAATGTTCAGTTGCAAAAAAACAGAATACTAAATCACCTCTTTAAATCTCAGCATACAAAAAGGTAGTTTACGTGAGTAAAACTGGAACTAGCTCTTAAGTTTTCTCATCATTACATCTTAAAAGTTCTTAGAAGTAACTCAGCTTTAAAACACAAAATTTTTTGTACTGACTTCTTGTAATGTTCGTGGGAAATAAAAACGACCTTCTTAAAATTTCAGATTAAATTAAAATTTTTTTAGTCCAAAATTAAATTATGAAAAGTTTGTAGCATTCAAGCGTAAAATGATGTCAATGCATATTACCCAGCCTCTGTAGGTCATACTTAATATGCTGGTGGAGACGGCTGCCGAATTCTTGAGAACACTCAAAATTAGGGCTGAGCCGGTACCGATATATCGAAACAGGGCAATATCGTAAACATCGGAATTGTGCGAAATTCATGTTTAAATCGCCGATATTATTGCCCTAAGAATCTCTAAGATAATGTTTTCAACTTGCCATAATTGGAGTGCTTTGCTCACTACAGTGTCATTTTCCCGTATAGGTCGATTTTTTTGGATGGTCCCAACAAATATCCTATAAAAACAATGTTAAAAAAAACATCCATCGATCAGATATTCTGTCCGAAAACCAAAATATATTCGGAACTATTGTTTATCTGTGAAAAAACTATCTTAAAACCGGTACTACCAAAATTCAGTAGTGCCAAGAGCAGGTAAACAGACACTCCCTAACCTCAAATACAGGTGTTGTCGTGAAACATTGCAATTGTTAATCACCACGTAATTTATTTTTGAAAATTCAATCACTATTTGTTTTTAAATAACTCCCGTCGAAAAACAGGTAAAACATAATAATTTCATGCATTTTTTTTGTTTCAAGTCAGCAAACGAACATTCGCGCAAATAAAACCCGTATTCTTAATAGGTGTGGTACGGACCAGAACTAGACATTCCAATGGGCGGAACGGATTTGAGCTTTACTCTCGTTCCACAATGTAAATTAATAATTTTTAGATCAGTACAGTAAATAACCATGTAAATTACCAGCATTAAAGGGGAACAATATGTTTTCACTGATTAATTCTGTTAAGATCAAATTACGCTAATAACTTTTTTAAAGAGTAATGCAGTGATATCAGCTGTCACACAAGATGGCGAATGTTGTTTAATTTGGCGATATTTAAAAACATTTTGCAGGCAACTGAATTTTCAGCGATAGTTAAATATAATTTCAAAAAATAGGAATTTTTACATATCAAAATCAACCATTTTTAGCACGTTTCTGTTTTAAATTATTGTTTTTAATAAAGTTAGTTTGATTTTTGCCACTTTTTTTTTTTACATTTGGCAGAAATTTAGGGAATTTTATGTAAACATTGGGCGGATTTTCGAAATTAAGTGCATTTCAATATTTGATAATACAATACCTATATTAAATAATTGAGATATGTTTTTTCATCCAGTATTTAAGATATGCCCACTATTCATTACAGGCAATCAACTCAGTATACCCAAGGTTGAAAATAATTTTTTGTGAGGTTAGGTTTTACTTTTTGAGGAGAGAGGTCCACATGTTGAGTTTTTTTCAGTAGGTTCAATGAAAAACGAATAATAGAGGTTTCACTATTTGGTTTTATTAAAATAATCACTATTTTTAAATTGGTTTTTATTTAAGTACCCAACTGCCTGTGCCTTTTTTTTTGTTTCTTTTGTTGGTTTGTTTGCTGTTGCTGTAGTAACATGACGGTGTTAGGTTATGGTACGAACGTGGTGAAATTATTTACGTGTGCCAACAATAAACAAATAATATAACTGGAAGAAAAAGTGACTTGTGGAATTTCTTTGTACCGTAAGCAACACACAACAATGCAAAACTGTTTGCAATATTTGCAAATGTTTGGTTTCGAGAGGCGGTATATCATCAAGGTCCAATAGTACCACAAACTTAAAACGGCACATTGAATGAATGCACCATTTAAAGTGTTATGTTTTTTTTTTAAGAGTTTCATAGCTTAATGACATGCTTTTGGAGGTTATTTTTGTCTTACATATATGCTTAAGCTTAATACGTGATTCCTAGATTTATATTTATCGCAATAGTTAGGTCTATCACTAAAACAATAAAAACTAACACAATTAGAATTTTATTTAAGTAAAAGTTTAAAAATTTAAGTTTTTATTTTTTGAAAATTGCAATAATGTTATTTTTCCTTGTCAAGGAAATATCGGTATTGGTATCGGCAATATCGGAAAAGGTTCAAAAACCATATCGGCTCACCTCTACTCAAAACTAATTACTATGCAGCTCGGGCCTCTTCTTTCGTGCCCCGCATATATACGGTAACTTGGTGCCTCTCTTATCACCATGCCTACTCTTACGATGGGCGGTAATATCAAAATTATAAGCAAATCTTGCATACATCATTTTACGATGATCCGCTGATTATGGCGTCTGAGGAGAGAGTAATTGCTCACCGGGGTTCACACAATGACGCTAATTACACAGGAAATTCCTAAAAGACGTCACTTCCTACTAAGCCATAGTATAATCAATATTGTAATTTATACCTTTCTCCGTTGCCAAAACTGCTGGATAAAGACAGGTAGAAATTCAAAGAGAAAAACGATAGCACTGCCAAATATGTGTGCTCAATACTCACATAACAAATAAAAGAAATAGAACTGTCAAAACGTGAAAAGTAAACCAAAAATAATGTAAATAAAATTTAGAGACAATATCCTGCATATAACAAATCTAGCTATACCTGAGAGTTGGGGCTTTAAAATAAATAAATAATTATGGTTCCAAAATACACAAACATACAACCCAAAGAAAATCAAAACACAAACAAAAGCCTAAAATGCTGAAATCGTTACAAGGTTAAACATGAAATTTAAATAGTGTGCAAGATAAAGTATTATAAGTAGCGGCCGGTGGTATCAAATAATGGGTGTTCACACACTTTTCTAAAATGTTTTACGGAAACAAGTTACTGAAATCCTACAGTCGTAACCAAATTCGGCCAACCGTCTCATTCTAAAGGTCTAACTGCATCAAAAGTGATATTTCCTCACAAAGGTTTTCACCTCAATTCCAAGCAAACACAGATGCATCTCCAAAACAAGCGTATTCCAATTTCCTCGCATTTGCTTCATATAATACTGTGTGCATAAATGTCACTTTCCACATTATTTACACTAAACATTATCACAGTTGGGGAGGGGTAAGGGCATGGTAAAAATGTAAACAGTAATCTATTGCTAGAAATACAAAAGCTAGAGGGCAGCACATGAAATCCATCCTTCTTTTTTTCTGTTCAGCAAACTTGTCGATCACCCGGTGGTTTAAATCCTGTATGGTACTCTTCCGAGATATTGTTTTCTATTGATAACATTGCTAATGTTGTCTTTCCTCGGACATTATGTTGCAGAGGAAGGTCTTTATCCTATTCAGGGTTGAGAAACACCCTTCAGCTTCACTTGTCATTGGAGTAGTTGCAATAATCTTCAAAAGATTGCACAGTTCTGGAAATGTCTCTTTGTCCAGATGGTTTCTCAAAAGAAACTGCAGTATAGCTACAGCACCATTGCACGCAGTAGTTTAGAAACTATTAAATGTTTGTTAAACAAAAATCTATCTTTAATTGCATCGCATAGCAGTTAAAGCTGTCACCGACAGTTTCCACTTGTTACTTGGTTCAGTTTGTACTTCTGAAAGACTTACGTCTTCCACTGTGTGTGTAGCAGTCTGTATGAACTTTTGAACTCTTCGACAAATGTTGTATTTTTCTCAGAATCAATGTTGATTGCTTGGCAGTTTTCTGAACAAAATGTTGGCATGTGAAAGGATGGAATGGAAACATGAAGCCAAAACAGAAATACTGGATTACGTAAGTATCTGGAAATACTGGATTATGTGAGTCCACTGCACTCACGCCGTGTCCTGTCATCTACGTGTTCAGAATTAAGAATCTCTTCTAAGCATTCTGTCAGTTTATTCTTTTGTTCCAACACAGTGTGTACTGCCAGAATATTGAAAACTTATCTCGTGTTTGCCATTTATGGGAGTCTTTTTTTTCCCCCAACACGATCGAGTAGCTTTGTCCTCTGTGAAGACCGAGTAAAGAATGCTGCCAATCCAGACAAGTTTGAGAAAAAATTCTTACAAAGTTTATAGTTGCAGATTTTTGCATTGCCAAGTTAAACTTATGAACGTAACAGTTGATGTAATACGCAAACTGATAATGTTCCGTAATTTTTGCCTGGATTTCGTTAACATGGCCAGCAGCACCATCATAACAATGAGCAATTAACTTTTCCTTGTTCTCTCCCAAATGCAAGTTTAATTCTGAAAAAAATAACTTTATATAAAGACTCAACATCCTGCCCACCTGGATTAAAAAAAACCCCAAAAACTTTCACAAATATCACTATTATTCTCATATCTGTACACTACCATTTGATGAGTAGTGGACACCTCAGTAGTTCATTTACCATAATAGCTTTGCCTGTTTTATTTTATCTGATATTTTTCCCAACAAATACATACGATGCATTCTAACAATTCATAATTTCCCATCCTTTTAAATGCTTATATCTAGTGCTGAGCCGATACCGGTATATCGTAACCGGCCGATATCGTAATTGTTCGCAATTCATGTTTAAATCGTCGATATTATAACCAATATTTTGCCCTAAGAATTTAAAATGCGGCTGTTTTCATTTTGCCATAATTGGAGTGGATTAGCGCACTATTTGGTTTTATTAAAGTAATAACTTTTTTTAATGGTTTTATTAAAGTAATAAGTATTTTTAAATTGGCTTTTACTAAAGTACCTAAATGGCTATGTTTATTTCTAAAGCAAAATTAGGCACGTTTTGCATGAATGTTTAGAAAACATGTATATAACAAAACAATAGTAGCCTCCATTTGCATTTACTAAATTTTATCTTTGAAGGCAAGCTTGCCGCATGAACAAAACTTAACATTTAATAAGCCTAAAACATATATAATATTAACAATAATTAATATTTACAATTACCTCCATAAATATTTTGTCTTAGTAGTTTCATGTCCAAATGCAAACACGGTGACGCATAAAAAAATTATGCAATCTTGTAATGTTAGTAACATGCTGTACAATAAAAATTATTATGTAATCTTGTAATGTTGGTAACATGCTGTACATTACTGCCGCCGCCGTTGGTTTGTTTGCTGTTGCTGTAGTAATATGACTGTGTTAGGTTAGGGAACGAACGTGGTGAAATTATTTACGTGTGGCAGCAAAAAACAAATAATATGGCTGGAAGGAAAAGTGAAGTGTGGAATTTTTTTACCCTAAGCAACACGAAGAATGTTTGCAATATTCGCAAATGTTTGGTTTCTAGAGGCAGTACATCATCGAGGTCGTATAGCACCACAAACTTAAAATGGCACCTTGAGTGTACGCACCCTTTGACGTGGAAGCTTCAAATTACAACAGTGTCCTCCTAGGCCTGTTGTACAACTCTCAACACAACTTTCTGGCAGAGAAAACGCACCTAGTCATGCCATAATTGCGAGTATTTCACAAATTTCAGATAACGATTGTGTGGCTACATGTTCATCTGATGTAAACAGGTCTAAACTGAAATTTCATAACGTGTATGAATTAATGGAAAAAGTAAAGTAAACCTTATCCTTCATCACATGCCCACACTATGAAAATAAATAGTCTCATTGGAAAAATCATTTGCACAGACCTTTAACCACTTTTAGGATTGTGGAAAACAAAGGTAGGTTGAATACTACAAATACATTATATGCATAATTCATATGTGCATCACATCTTACACATTTTTACATCAATTTAAATTATTTTTGTCTTAAAAATATGCTTAATTACTAACTAATAAGTGGTTCCTAGATTTTTATTTATCTTAATAGTTTGACCTATCACTGAAACAATAAAAACAAAGGCAATTAAAATTTTCTTTAACTAAATGTTTTAATAATAAAGTTTTTAATTTTTTGAAACATGAAAAAATGTTATTTTCCCTTGTCAAGGCAGTATCGGTATTGGTATCGGCAAGTTTGTGGCTCACCTCTACTTATATCTCAATTTCGACAATTGCGGACATACTATAGAACACTCCAATTCTCAGGTGGTGATATGTAACTTCTATAAACTACAGTGTATGTTATTATATTGTGAAGTCATTTTTCTCCTGGTATTTGCCCTAATTAACATGAGCATCAGCACCACTCCAGAGTAACCCCTCAATTCAGAAATTTATTTTCACGCCTCTGCTTGAAAGTGTTAAGTTAACTTTGAAAATGTTTCCAAAATTGTTTTAAATTCAAATTATGTCAAAACATAAAATTCTATAAATAGTAGTAATTGTGCTTATAAATCACAGAGAAATTAATTTAGTATTACTTCCTTTGATATAGGCCATTCATGGTTAATTCACACTTTTCTAAAGCCTCGCTAAAGTTTTACTTTTGGTTACCAATTATGTATCCTTCTGCTAAATGTAAACATAAACACTGCCATGTGGCATACATTTTAACTGTAAAATGCTTTGTTTACTGTTTTTAGCTGTTCAAAGAATTCTGCCATATTTAAAAAATCATTACGTACGAATATTTACAATTCATTCCTATAACCATATTTAGGTCAGATTTATGACTTTTCACAATGTATGTATGTATTGACGATAGTTCTTATGGTAATTACTTTAGGCCTACATTTTGTTTATATATTTATGTCATACATGATATGGCATATTAAACACAATACAAGTTAATATTTTTGCCGCGACTGTGTTTAACTCTGTTACAACTATGGAGGAATGAACTGTAGTATTAAACCTCTGTTATTTATGTGTGTTTGGTTATTTCGCTAGAAGGACGGCCTCAGTTTGAATAAATATGAAAATGAAGGAGTAACCAGTCCAACGAAATAGACAGTAAATTCAAGCAAGTAACTCGTGTCTCTTATTTTTTGTACGTAGCTGCAACAAACTTAAAAAATAGTGGTAAACATGCACACTAATAGGCATACTGCAAATTTTAATCCAGTCATATTTCTTTCCACAGGTACTTAGTTTTTAGTGGGTTTATTTATTTATTTAAAATTTTGTGGCTGGTCTTCATAATTTGTTGGGATTGTGGAAAACATTAAAATCACAGGAACATGTGCATGTTACACAATTGTGTCTCAAACACCAAGGGTGAAGTTACATAGTTGTGATAAATAATCAGATGTGACTTTCAAATAATTAATTTTGTTATAAAAACAGTTCACAGTTAAAAAGTATACATTTCGCAAGTCAAATATTTGCAATCAAACATACACTGGCCCAGCATAATGGATACCAACAATACCCTTTCACATGTAGCGGTCACGACACACGTTACAGTACATTTATTCCTGCAGTGGAAAAACAGATTTATCACAACATTGTAACATGCCTGGGTAGGTTTAAAAGCACAATGTGTACAAACATGATGTAGTAATTTTAAGTATATTACGCAGAAAGAAAAATGAACTATTAATTTAGTTAAGAGCAACATGCCATGTCATCATGTCGCAACACTTCTGCCAAATTTGGATTTGTAACCATCCCACAATCAGTTGTAAATTACTTATTCAAAAATCATTATTTTTGCTGTAAAAAGTATGAAATACACTAAAATTGAAAACACGTATAATTTTTCTGCTGATACTACTTCCCGAAAAAGAGAAACGGAGAGCGCGACAAGTTCCGCTCAGCCTATTCTTTTCCTTGGATGGAAAAAAAAACACACCTTGTCACTAGGGCCTACGCATCTTAATTTGCACTGATATTTTAAATTGTAAAGTAGAAATATGTTTCTATCAGTGCTACCTAAAAATTTAAATATTTAAATAGGCCACATTTAATTTACAAAAAGCATTTAAAAAAATTTATTAAAACCATATTTTAATTGTGAACTATTTCTTACTAGCCGTCGCCAACACATCGCTGCTCTCACTGTTATTAATTCATATTGAATACGAAATAAATATTACAAGTTATAGAAAAAAGTAAGTTAAAGTTTTATTTATTAAAAAATGTAATACTTAAAAGTTAATCACAATGTTTTACATTTGTGGTATACAAGTTATTTAGAAAACAGGTTGACATGTTACTCCCAGGGTGATTTTTAAAAGGTTTGTTTCAAAACATCTGAAGAAACCATGAATGGACTATATGTGATGGTAGGTGTTATTGAGATTTGTTGTAAATTCATCACCAACAACAGATTAAGTTTCAAAAAAATTATCTTTGAAAGTTTAATGATGTATCTTTTTCTGTGTGGGTATTTTGCAACTGCTGGTGTCAGACATAAACATTTAAGTTGATTCGTGGTACATTGAACAATGTAATCATCAGTTTAAATGCTCAGTAGACAATATGAACAATAACATTATTTTTTATGACCTAGTGCTAACTTGACTGTGTGTTCGCCAAGCCGTGCTAAAGTTAAATTGTTTGCAGTCAAGCACAGGGATTTCTTTCATTAATTCAGGAGCGTTCACATTAGTGCGAACATACATCTTGCATACAACCATTATAATGTATTTTAACGCATATGACAAAGTTAACATTTGGTAATCAATAATTTGCAACAACAGCAAATAAAAATAAATAAAGTTATACAGAATTGGTGATAAGTATTGAATAAAAGATAATAATTTTCAGGAAAAACTAAGTTACAAATTTTGTTTTTGCTGCTTTCATATTGAGTTTAAATATTTTCATTCTTTTTATTTCATATGCCTATACCAACATCCTATTTCTTAAACCTAAAATAATCTTATTCTGCGTTTTTACATAAAGTTCAGCTGCATATTGATTTATAGTGCTTTAATTAATATAGTGTGGTGCGTGATGGCCAGCGAAACCGGATGTCATGTCAAGAGGTTATTTTTATTTCTGCGAAAGTGACGTGCGCAGGTTCTGGGCGGACTCTGGAGGCATCCGTATTATCTGACGACAATCTTGCAATGGTCCCTTGAAGAGGGTACGGCGGAAAGGCTGCCGGCTGGGCACAAAGTCTGTGATTGCGAGGTGATGCCTCCAGGTGGTTATGGCTGTGTTACCACTGGGGCTCGTACCCGGGACTGTCGAGGGTTCTGCTCCACCTGGACTGGCTTCTGCTGGAGATGATGGGCAGGAAAGATATCCCCCGTCCGGTCCTGTGGTTGAAGCACAGGTGTGCTGGCAGGAACAGGGCTAGCTGGCTCTGACGTACGTCATGGTCGGTGATGTCTCGTTGGGTTGGTCGGCTGTTAGGTCTATTCCAAGTGGAAGTGGTACATCACGGCGCAGTAGTTCCACCACAGGATGGGCAGCTGCGGGAACCCTAATCAGGGGGCCAAGGATGTTGGCGGGGAGGATAATGAAGTGAGGCTTCACTAAGTGTCGGATGGCCAGTGCTTTTTCCCATGGGACTGGTATGGGCTGATTACTTAGAGGGTGACAAGATGAGAGGACAGCAGCTGTCCTCCGGGCGTTTCTCCTGCTTCTTCATCGATGGGTGAATATCATGAGCAGGAAGGTTCTAATGTTAGCCCCTGTAGAGGGCTGCAGGCAACAATCCCCTAGCTAGTATGTAAACCAAAAGTGGCTGGTCCAGTCCTTGTCAGGCCTAGAACCCCCACCGGCGAGTTTATACGCTCTGGAGGGAGTGAGTTAGCTGACTTGGATGGCCAAGATGTTTCATTGTGTCTCTTTCTAGTGGTTGTGGCTCTACCGTACGTATATCCCTAGCACCGAGGTACCAGGTTCACAGTATAGGTGGCAGTCGAATCTGTGGTGTATTCGACATACATGCAGTCCTGGTTAAAAGCTACCGGCAGTCCTACTCTAGGTCGGTAAAGAGTTGCCAATTACGCGGTTCCCTGCCGCTCCCTTCCGGGATGTGACCAGGTTGGATTAAGGGCACATGTTCACTTCAGAGCAAGGAAACAGAAGTTAACTGGAATACGTGTTTTATTCTCACGAGAATAGAACACGGTGGGTGACCCGTACTATCTCCTCTCTCAACACACCCTAGGTGTTCAACTAACTGCCTTTGTTCAAGGGCAAGACAGGTGAAGGGGCCTGTCTGCTGCAAGAACCTGACTAGAAGAGAGGATGAGAGCAACAATTAAGTATCCGTGAAAACAACTAATTCCTAATTGCAGCTGTTAGTCCTAAAGGGAATTGGGGCACCACGTGTGTAGTAACGACTCTTCGGTAGTGAAGGCGTTGGAGCTTGAAAAGTGCCGGAAGAACTCTGTAAGCTCTAGGGAGAGTCCTCAGCACGACTGATGCTAAGGCGAGCTACTGGAACAACTGGCGTTTCTACCGGGCGTCAGACCTTATATACCCAGCAGGNGGGGGGGGGGGGTGTGTTGCTTCAGTTAGCTTGTTCGGGTCAGGCGGCGACTCTGCTGCCATCTCTCTGGCGGTGTAGCAGCAGGGTAGTTTGGCAGCTGTGCGGGCGGTATCCGTCGCTTGCTTAGGGGCAAACTCTTGCATGCCGGCGGCTTCTTCTCTGCGGGATTACAATACGCAGGGGCGGTGACGTGACTTCCTTTTATTATTGTGTGGCCCCTCGGTATCTGACGTTTTCCGAGAGGCGATGATTTGCTGACCTTGGAGGCGGCCAGTCGAGGTTTGATCTCCTGGGCACGTGGTGCACACGTGATGATGCGAATTCGATAAAAATATATTTGCTAGGAAGTCTCATGTATTAAATGTTTAGATTTATAACATTTAAGTACACTTCCTAAGCCATGAAATAAAACTGTTTTAATAGCAAAACTTGTAGATTATTTGATTCAAGATTTTTTGAGGACCAAAGAGTTTAGTTTGAGAGGTTTCTTTTCTGACCATGCGAAGCGACTGCGTGGCCACTGGTCGGGTTAGGTAGGTAGTTTGGCGCTGTCAAATTAGCCTTGTAGACCCGAGCAGTTCACACCACCCACACCCTCGAGCAACTGAAGGAAGGAGGGGAAACTCAGACAAGGTTACTTGCTCCTTTCACAAAGCACACGTCTCCAAGCGACACATAACTTTTCTCCCTGTCCACTCCCAAAGCCACACATACTGATTCCTTACAGGACACAGGTCAGAACAGACTGCTTCACCCAGCACCTTACATAATGCCCTTAAGCAAGTACTTTAATAATTTTAAAGTGTTTTTAAATGACTATTTGGCATGGTTTATTTAATTATATAAAAAAAAAACCACCACCCATACTATCTTAGCTGTTATTACCTTAAAAAATTTTAAACAATTTTTTTTCTTTATAATTTTATAATTCAATATTTTTTATGATTTCTTATTCCAATTTCATATTGGTAACGCGGCTGCCTGGTATGGAACTAGCCGAGTGAAAGGATAGGGTTTCACATGTTAAAAATAATTTTCGGCATATTTCAGCTACCTTTCATGATACCACTTCCAAACAAAATACTCTTTGTGCATCTTTCCCTGGGCCCCATTACTACAAGAAGGTTTTCCTTACAATTTATAATATGCTGAAAATTGCAGGTAAATTAAGATTTATGGAGATAAGAAGAAAAAAAACTCTTATTAACCTACATTTGCTTACTCTATTGTAGCATTGTTCTCATAAAAGGTAGCTGAGACATACCCAAATTCATTCAACATGTAAAACCCTATCCTTGCACTCGACCAGTCCCGCACTAGGCAGCACCCTTAACATAATGTTGGGTTGCTGCTGGCATGTGTTATTTCGCACACACTGATACAAGAGGGGGGGTAATCTAGTAAGTTTCCAGCATGCGTCCCTGAGAATGGGTGGCGGCAAAAGGAGTGGGGTGGGGTAGGGATGGCTCCTGGATCATAGAATCTAGGGGTGGTTGGCACCCCTCCCCTTAATAAGGAGTCAAAACAAACCACTGAATTTTGTGTTCCATGGATACCAGGACACTGTTGCCCCTTTGGGACTTGACACTGGAGCGCTGGTCTTCTCAATCAGGTCTTGGAAGTGTAGAGATAGCCTCGAGTTTACAACCCGAGTAAATGTCCAGCAGGTATTATCAATTATTGTATTAATGCCTTACATATTTGTGTGTTAATATATTGAGTGAGTGAAGAGATTTGGGCAGCTCTTAACATCAAAGTCTTGAGAGCAGAGTTAATATTTTGATAATGTATATTTATTTAAAGCAAAATATTCTCAACAGAAGTTTATTTATATATTATACTGATGAACCATATTTCAGACATTTCCATGAGCTTTAATATTAAATAAAATGTGTTAGTGGTTGCTCAGCCAAGAATGAGTATTGTTGAATCATGTTGTGTAACATAGCTCTCACCACCCAGCTGATTTATTCAATAAAAATTAGACATAGGCTCTCAGTGGTCTAACTATAGCAGTTGTTGTCGGTTAGCTCTTGGACTGTTCATGCAACGGGAATTTCACAGCATGGTGCAATTCCGTACCTCACACCGCTGATTCCTTTTGAAAGGTCAGGGTTACAGATGCGTGATTTTCAGACACAACATTGCTATGCAAATATAAAAAACATTAAAATTCAAGTGATATATTGCAGCACAATGAAAATTGTGATGCATCACACTACTATGAAAATCACAAAATATCACAGTGTGATAGACATTGCATTGTATCACAATAAAAATCATAATATAGCACTCTGCAATAAAAATTGCAATGTATTACACTTTAAATATAAGTTAATCTCAGTATACATTATTGCATTGTAAACAAGAAGTTATAGGCCATTTATGGTTACTTCACACTTTTCTGAAGCCCTGCTAAAGTTCTACTTTTGGTTACTGATTACGAATCCTTCAGCTAAATGTAAACATAAACACTGCAATGTGAATAATACATATTAACTTTCAAAGGCTTTGTTTACTGTTTTCAGCTGTTCAAAGAATTGTCATATTTCAAATACCATTTCGTACGAATGTTCACAATTTAGGCCTATAACCATATTTAGGTTAGCTTTATGACTTTATGTCTGTATTGACAATAGTTCTTAAAGTTATTATTTTACATTGTAAACATATTTGTTATACACGACATAGCACATTACACATAATATACGTTAACATTTTGCTGCAACTGTGTACTGTCAACTGTTAGAACTGTTGGTTGTTTCTTTAAAAGAATGGTCTCAGTTGGAATAAATATTAAAATGAAGGAACAGCCAGTTCAATGAAAGGACACTGTAAATTCAAACACACAACTGGTGTCGCTGATATTTTGTACGTGGCAGTGACAAACTTAGTGGTGAACATGCACACAAATAGGCCTACCATAACTTTTATTCCGATCATATTTCTATGCATTGGTACTTACTGTTTGCTAGGTTTATTTCCTTATTTATTTAAATTTATCTGGCTGGGATTAATATTTTGGTGGGATTGTGGCAAACATTCAAATCACAGAAATGAAGTACGTTACACAATTGTGCTTTAAAATCCTAGGGAAATGTTAAGCTGTGAAAAATAAACAAACGTGACTTTAAAAACATAAATTACGTAGGTAGTTTTAAAAATCACAACGTGTACAAACTTGATGTGGTACATTTCACAAGCTTTGTTTAGTCTCTCTTTTCTATGAGCAACAGGCCATGTTATGTCGCCAGTCGCCACTTCTGCCAACTTCAGATTTGTAACCATCCCGCCATCACGTCTAAATATATTATAAGTATTCAAACCATAAAATCTTGTTTCAGTTGTAAATTACAAATTAAAATATCATTATTTTTACTGTAATAAGTATGAAATATGCTAAAATTGAAAACTTGTATAATTTTCCTGCTGTTACTAGCGGTGTGAAACTTCCCAAGAGTTTCTTCAGTGATACCTAAAAATTTTAATATGTCAATACGAAACGTTTAATTTACAAATAACATACCAAAAAATTAGGTTAAAACAAGCAGCGATGTGTTGGCAACGGCTAGTAAGAAATAGTTCACAGATAAATTCTTCTTATAGCTTATTTGCTGAACACAACAGTTTAAATTTAACCAGAAAAAGGAATGTATTACAACAGTTTCCTTAATAATACTTTCTCCAAAATTCATTAGTATATCCTNTGTGTTGGCAACGGCTAGTAAGAAATAGTTCACAGATAAATTCTTCTTATAGCTTATTTGCTGAACACAACAGTTTACACTTGATAAAGGAATGTATTACAACAGTTTCCTTAATAATACTTTCTCCAAAATTCATTAGTATATCCTACTACTGCTAATACAGTTTAAATAATACAACTGGAGATACATTATAATAATGACATATCCATTTCCTGTAATTATATCAAAGATTTGCAAAAAATTACAACTAAGGTTACAAGTTGCAATCTATTCAGTTCTGAGTAAAATACAAAATACTACGTATTAAAATATATATGATGATGCTATTACAGTTAAATGTTCTTGACAACATCACATTATTGAGTAAAGTTGACAAATATATTATGTATTCTGTAAAGAAAAACCCACACACAAAATACAATTATTTATCCCAAAATGGTTAACCGTAGTTCAAAAACAAGTCTCAGAAAAACCACCAGCCTTTCCTGTACATTACTGAACAAATACTGTATTCTGAACTTATTTTACACTCACCCGGAACTGAAAATGCTGAATAAAAACTAAAATTTTCACACATGGCAATGCTAAACTTGAACGAGTAACAAAATCACTAAATTCCAAATAAAATGCAAACAAAAGTTTACTTTGTTTGTAATGATAAATAAAGTAAATAAACAGTTCATCTAGATTACTTATACACCAGACACCAATTAGAATAAAATGTATACAATAGAGTTGTTAAAAGCATAAAAGCAAACATTACTCTTGCCATCAAACCCTTAAAAAATAATATAACCAGCATGGCTCCCTCCTAAAGACCAAAGTTTTAACAATTTGAGTGTTACTGCAATATTATTACGTTGCAACCAACTTCAAGAAAATGGCAGTCAACATAATATAACTATTACCTATGTTGCTTGACTTCTACACAGTTACATGGAATTAGCCAGACATTTACAATGATGGCATATCCATTTCCTGAAATTATATCAAAGGTTTGCAAAATTGCAAATTACAAGTATGGTTACAAGTTGCAATCTATTCAGCACCGAATAAGTACAAAATACTACATAAAAAAAAATATATATGACAAAATGTTCTTGACAATATCACATTATTTTTAATGCTCTTTAACAGAAACACACTTGTACTGTACTGCTGTTATTACTTCATCCCTCGTTATTCTTTAACATTAGTATTAAACATTCATACTGACAATTTATTGTACATTTCTCTTCTACCGCATAAACAGAAACACACTCTCTCACCATTATTAATCTGCAAAATAACTATGTACTGGTCAGTAGTCTGTAATCTTTTACTATCCACAATTATCTAATAGATTATTCACTGTTGCCTCTCCCAAGGCTTGAGAAAGGAAATATGTTAATTTACCTCATGTATCCAGTACACATTGTGACCTCTATTTTGTATAGTCCTTTATATAAAACATTAACTTATTTCTCTTTTATTACTATGGTACAATCAAATCATACAACTGTACAATACAAAATATTAAAAAATAAGTATCTATTTTCTTAATCTAAATTGCAGTCAATTTTTCTGTCTTTCTTTTCCTTTTTGTTTTCTCTTTGTGTTTCAATTTCATTCCCTTTTTTCTTACGACCTTTCTCATACTGTACTTCACTCGTTTCCTTTTACCTACTGTCTTAAATCTACCCCTATTTTTCCTTTTCTTTTTCCTCACTACTTTTCTGACCCTGTAGTTCAATCTTTTCTTTCTCCTTGCAAACCCACCATTTTCACTATAACCTTTTACTGTTTGCACTGTGCTCTCAGCAACCCTTGTCTGGTGCAATATAACAGCTGATCCCAATCACTGCTTACTTCATTATAACCATTTTGTTGTACCCCCCCAAACCTGAAGTCTCTTCGATTTACTGACTTCACAACAGTCAGGTAAACTCTTTTCAAAATTATTAATCTCTCAATTTACCTCCAGTGTGATCCTCTTCACTTATAACTTCTGCATTTCTACTCTCAGTATAAAAATCTTTACTTTCATTGTCACAACCTATATTAACCTTATTGTTTACTACGTTGCTGTTTTTATTACGAGGGTTATTCGGAAAGTAAGGTCCGAATCGCCGTAGCTGATCGAATGTCGCGCAAACATTATAACGCGCATGCGCACAGACTCCCGGCATGCCTTGCTCGTCAAACGACGCCATTTGCATTGGTATTGTTGCAGTGTGCTGTTTACAGTGTCAGTTCAAAATGTTTAAAACAATTGATCAGCCCGCCAACTGTGAAGTACGGTCAGTGATTCAGTTTTTGACAGCAAGGAACGTTTGAGCAGCGGAAGTTCATCGACAGATAAGTGAAGTGTAAGGCCCCAATGCAATGAGTGACAACAAAGTGCGTAGTGGGTGAGAGCTTTCAAGGACGGATGGTAAAATGTCCATGATGAACCACGATCAGGCCGACCATCAGTGATAACAGAAGATTTGGTCAAAGCCGTGGACGAAAAGATTCGTGAAGACAGACGATTCACAATTTCAACTTTAGCATTGGAATTTCCGAATGTGGGCAGTTACAGACTGGTTATCGTCACAGGCGGCAGACGTCTATGACTCAGGCATACAAAAGCTTGTAGAACGTTATGACAAATATGGAAACTATGTAGGAAAATAGAGAAACATGTAAGGAATTAAATAAAATTGTTTTTTGAAAAAATCTGTGATGGTTTATGTTTTATAAGAAATCTGACCTTACTTTCCGAATAACCCTTGTATAATTACTTGGGGCGGTTAATGTTGATACATTTCCTAACCTATTCTTTTTCGTTTCAACCCCCCAGCTTTCTAGCCTGCTTTTCAATTCTGCAATCTCTTTTACTCCTTTCTGTAAAGACAACAGAATACAGTAAATTTTTGACCCTACCTTATTAATTGAAAATTGTGCCATTATTTATTTCAGATTTGACTACAATGAATTAAGTGCCAATATTGAACATCAGTAAACAGTATCACTTAACACATAAACCATAATAAACAAAATAACTCGGGACAAATTTACTTGGACTGGTGGCTCCATTGATGAATTTTTCCCGACGTGGAATGATGACTTCTTTCTATCTTACACTCCTGCTGATGAATCAGTTGTCTGGCACCCGGAACTGCTGCGTTGCTCGTATACTCGTTCGGAACTGCTGGTAACTTCTGAAGTGGAGCTGCGATTAGATGTTTATAAACACAGAGTCAGTGTGGTTAATCGCCCCACCTTGGGCGCCATATTTGTAATGTTGCACCATCTGGATTGAGGGCTGGAAACTACAGCTCGGTCAGCTCAATCAATAGAAACATGAAACTTTAAAAAAAATATGCCATTTGAATATAAAAATAAAGTTAACTTTTGGTTTATTTACTCTGTACTTTTATTTATCTTTGAAATTAACAGTTCACATATATTCTCAAAGTATGCAGAGCCACGAACAGTTAGTTGCACAAGACAAATAGACAAAGAAAGAAAGAAAGAGCAGCGCCGCAGTAGTTTTATGAATTAATCTTCACGTCTTTTAAACTGGCATCGCAAGAGGAACTACACCTAGCGACCTCCCACACTGGCAGAAATAATTTAGTAGTATAAAGTTTGGCGGTGTGGAGGATATTTGCCACGTCTGACGCGTTCTCTTCGGGAGGACCGTTAGCGGGCGGTAGGCACACTGGGTTTTGTCGCCGCGTGCCTATACCCACTCCTTTTCCCAGGGTATCAAAAATGTTACCAAATAAGGGAATGGCGTGGGCCGGCATCCCTTCCCCACGCCACGCCGACAAACTGCGTAGTATTAAAAGATAATCAAACTTCTAGAACAAAAACTGTCAACTGAGGTTGGAAAGCTTCTATCTACTAATGCTGATGCTAACAACTACGATTTCCAAAAAAGCAAACGTATGCCCGATAAACAAAAAACCACTGCAATAATTTCGAATCCCGATAAAATACTAAGTCTCGCAAAACGAAAGAAATTTAACCATGAATCCCGAATTATTATATTGCGTCTTTACAACATGATAATTTTGACAGAGTGCTTAGCAACATGTGGGCCACATTAACGCCTGCTTGCAAATCCTCAGAGGACGTCACTTCAAATGCTCCTGTAAAGGTGAGCTATGCATCACATTTCTTTGATTGTTTATGCACTGTGAACAGCTGTTTCCAACCGTGCATTGGAATTGGGGACTGTTGTTTGCTATCCGCCTACAGGTAGTTGTACTGCAACCCTGATGATGCCTGCTGCAATACGAGGCAAAACATCGGAGCACTTTCACAATCACGTGGCTCAACCTTGAAAGCTACGATATCTCTAAAGACAATGGCCACGGAAGCCTGCAAACATTCTTTAGCTTAAAGTTTGTGCCTAATTGACAATAGCGTAAAACAAACACATTTTAAAAATTAAATATTGATTTTATTTAATAGGATGTCTTTCGAATAAATGATAACCGATAAGCAGAGACCTTTTGCGATAAAACGAAAAATAACGCGAATTTTAGCATTTTGGTGCGAATGAAGCAATTTTTACAGTTTTACTTCAAATAAAGCTTATTTGAAAATTTACACCGACCTTTACTTGAAACTAAACCAATATTCGTGGAATGAGTGTTACAAAATTATCTTTCTTGTTGCTTTGCCTAAATATGGCAAAAAAAAAATTAACATCGACAGGCTATGATTGTCTATATCATGTTTTGTGGTTGAGGTTAGGAATACTAGTTGCAACGGATAATCTTGATAAAATTTTTACGATCGCCAGGTGCATTTTACTTGCTCTGTGGCCAGGTGCGTAAAGGGTAGCGGCCTAGAGAGAGGATGTGCTTAGACAACAGCCTACCCCCTCGAAAGCACGTAAGGGGAGGAAGAAAGTTGCACGGTTGAGAGAGACAGAAAGACGGGCGAGAGAAAGAGAGAGAGTTGATGCTAGGTCGCCACACTGGTTGCTAGGTAACAGCTTTCCCTCTCATCAGGTATGGTGAGCCAAAGAGCAATGATAAGCAGTAGTGCGTGTGATGTTTTTCACATACAATTATTGGGCGTTTGCATAAACAACCAGCTTAAAAATAATTGTTGCAGGAAATATTAGGTGGCAGGATCAAAATATATTTTGATCGACGCAATCATTATTTGTATAGGAGTTTTGCCAGGACCACTGAAAATTAACTGTCGATACGGTTTATCGGTACATGCGTTTTCGGTACGAGAGTCCACTGTAATCAGTTTCACGAACATGGCATATTGTAATTTTGTGTGAGCGTTAATTCATGATGTGTCTTTTACATTAAAAATAATGAGAGTGTAAAGAACAAAAAGTACTATGTGCAAACGTGGCGGAGTGTATCCGAGGCTTCATTAGAGAAAGAGTGGCTGAACAGGGATGTTGTAGGGTGGTTGTTCCCAGCAGGTAGTTGCAGCTGTCTTCTTTTTTTGTGGGGGAGTGAGATGCCATTCAACACTGAGGTTGTCTTGTCTCTTCTCCTCTCATTGGACAAAGACATCCTGCTGACAGGACTGTGATGAACAGGGGAAGGGAGGAGGGAAGTTCTTGACAGCTGCTGGCATTGGGAAACAGATGGGCAACTGAGGGGCGGGCATGGGGGAGAGAAGACTGGCGTGGGAATGATTCTCTTGTGGAAGATCGCAGCAAGGTTTTATTTTAAAACTGCTTGTCTTATTTCCTGCTTACAAACTGTATTTATTAAAGTTTTCATGTCCAAAGAGTAGTTTTAGTTTTCTATTTACTTTTCTGTATCAATTTTTTGAAACAATTAAACCACAATATGACAGTGTCACTGTTAAAGTCTCATAGAAGCAAGTTGCAGACAGAAAGACAGGTGGTGTAATGTGTGATATGCGTGCTACTATCACCCTTATTGCTCCCACACATCTTGGTCTTGGACACGCAAAATATGTTCTGGTTTGAAGCACCCTTAACCATAGAGGCACCGACAGTGTTTTGTATACTCCATTTTACTTATGTTTTAATAACACAAACAAGATGTAATGCGTGCGTGCACTGCCGGCAACCACCCCGATAAATCAGCGTGCATAAATGGTCTGACTGGCGTACCAGTGGCGCCGTATAGGCTGCCTTATTTCTGGGAAAAAATGCAAGTGCTACGTGGGTAAATACCACGGATTCTAATTTTCGTAAACTTATGTGATTTAACACAATTTTAAATGGGGGGAAAAAAGAGATGCCCTAAGCAAAAACATATTGACAGAAATGTTATTTTTAATTTGGATAGTTTGAAGACAAAAATTTTGCCTCTAAACATAGAATTATTAAGGTTTTACTGTATTGTTTATCACTGTTGCTATGCATGCAGCATTTGGTAAGTTATGCTCTGATAATGGCATGTGACACACGGGGAGGAGAGAGGAGAGTGTGTCACCACTTCCTTTCATGTATTTAGAATCGCACACACGGCCTAACTCACCAGATGCACACTTCGCCAATTTGTTTTACAGCTGTGGCCTACCAATTGATGCTAGCGGCACAACTTCTAGTATGTTATTGCTGCATGCTAATGAACACATTTTAAATAACTTTTAATTGCAACTACATGCATTTTGTTTTTTTTTTCTGACAGTTACCAAGAATGTTGTCGTAACATTGCTGTACTCACTAAATCCATGCTCGTTAGATAGGGGTTGTACTGTAAATATAATAAATTAAAAAAATTTTCTGTTGCAGGTGAGAGATGTGTCTACATGCAACTAAAGTTGGCTGTATTAATTGAAAACCTGGAAGAAACTCAGTTGAGTGCATGTTTGCATTATTGTAAAGCATTTTTAAGAGCTTCAGCGGATGTCTTAATATTTGCATGACTGTCAAGAACCCGTTTATGAGTCTATACTTTAGTATCTCTTTCATTATCAGCAAAAAATACTATGAAATTGTTTAATTCTACACATGAAACATTCCTCTGGTGTTGGTTGAACAGTTGCCAGAATGAACAGTGTGTGTGAATGCAATTTCATGAAATATGTTGTCATCAGCTATTGTTTTGTCAGTTTCCTAGTGAAATTAAGTCATTCTATTTATAAGTGTACAGTGATGATTTCGTAAGAAAAGCTTTAAGATGAATGTTTGCGCTGTAAGGCGTTGTAAAAAAATGTATTTGAACGGACTTTCACAAAACTTGCAATTGTACCATTTATAAAATCATTAATGATTTCTCCAGTATATTTAATTAATTTTAACAATTCATTTTTGGGATATTATTTTATTTAGGTAGAAATATTTTATAAAAGGCACATAATAATTATAACAGATTTCATTTATTTGAATTTTATTGAGGCCATTCCTATATTTATATACTGTATATGAGTTGCACTCGCCCAAGATATTGTCTATTCATTCTACAAAAATAGCACAACCAACAATGTATCCTTCTACCACAGCTGTTCTGTGCTATGAGTCTAATGCACACTTGCATTTTCCTCGTGTTCCCTGTCATGGTGGGAACTGAAAGACTGACATTAACTACCTTCCATCCAGTAATCAAAGTACGATATTATAGCTAGGTTGGCATTCCAACCTGTTGTATTTTTGTAATGGCCAAGAAAGCTTGCTGGGGCTCTTTTTATTTTATTACAAGGGAAAGTGCGGAAAGGAGGGGGACTGGACTTTAATGTCTTTCGTGACACAGCATTATTTTGTGGTTCTTCTTACAAGAGAGTTAATGAAGCAGTGGAAAATGTTGCTTGTGTAGAAATAACATTTGATTAAAAAAACAAAATGAGATACATATCTTGCTTTTTG
Source organism: Clitarchus hookeri (assembly GCA_002778355.1). Taxonomy (NCBI): domain Eukaryota; kingdom Metazoa; phylum Arthropoda; class Insecta; order Phasmatodea; family Phasmatidae; genus Clitarchus; species Clitarchus hookeri. Next base: position 375,430 of record NQII01001721.1, on the reverse strand, counting down.
TATAGATGCAACAATAAATACACGCACGCTTTTACCGAAGTTAACCTTGCACTCGTTGGCTTTACAATATAGGCCCAAATGAACAAATATTATTTCACAATGGCGTTCACTGGGCTGGAAATGTTCCACTGATAGTAAGTGTCTGCATGCACCATCATAAATACTAAAATTTTTTTTTTAAAAGCCAGTTCACTAAAAGAAAAAAAAAATTGCATGTTGCTTTGAAAAAATAATTAAAGCAATAATTTTTGTAATTATAATTAAAGTTTTTAATTACAACTTTTAGTTCTGAGTACTATTTACTTTCATGGTCATCATCAATATCGCCAACAACATACATCCTGCAGCAATTCATCTGGCTGATACAATACTTTGAAAACTAGAACATTTACAGTTTACATACTATGTGCATTTACAGACGATGTAAGTTGGTCACATCGTCTGTAAAATTTTCACCCACTTATATGAAATGGACAATACCAGCTGTCGCATCACTCTTTTGTGTACTTGCAGCGCAAACTGTGTAAATTTCTTTCCTGCATCTCTTCCAGGTGGTATGCTGTATGTACCCTTGACTTGTCATGCTCTTGTTCTGCATTTTCAGATATGTTGGCAAAATTCACCGCATGATCTTACATAAAAAACGACCTAGTACTTTCGCTTCTGCATGTTTTTTGCATAACGTCAAGGCTGAGTGTTGTATATAGCCTGCAGATGAACCGATTGTTGAGCATAAAATCCACTTTCTCTTTTCATGTATCTCCATATTCTCCACTTCAATTCTGCTTGAGAAGAACCCTTCCTTCTTGTTAGGTACCTTCCTTCCATCAATACTTTTCATTTTCGCATACAATCAACCGCTGTTTTACCCAAATCACCTCACTTTACTACACTACATTCTCAAGCCCTACACCATTTACAACACATTCCTTCTCCAATCCCCATGCTTCATTGTCAGTGTTTGGTAAGTTTTCCCACCCTCTTGAGAGAGTGCCTGTAGTTACTCTTGAGACTGATGACCTCAACATTTAACAGTCAATTAATTTTTCTGATAGAATAAGTAAGATTTAAATGAAAAGTAAATATCTCAGATAACTAATTATTAGAAAAAAATTGTACATTTACCCATTTATCCCTGAGTGATAGAATAACTTTGGCAATAAATAATCATTACACTTTTGATCCGGGTCACCAAGACATACCAGATTCTTGGTTAATATTCAATTGCAAGAACATTCAGAACATCTTGCTCACTACATCACTGAAATCAAAGAAGCTGCTATGGTTTTATGGTTGTGTGTATCTGAGACTGAAATTGTCTGTACCATTTTACATGGGAGTACTTCCACTGAGCATTCACAGGCCATTTTTGCAACCAGACCAAAAACTTTTGCAGACTTGAACCATTTGTGCATAAACTCTACCAATGTAGCTTTTTGCTAACCAATCTAGGGGGAAATTCTACTTCATAGATATCTCACATCATTTTATAAAACTCAAGATAAGGTTTCTGTTACATTGCAAGCAGAGAAAAACCTTAAGGATAAAAGTAGAAAATCATGTAACTAATACTGTAAAAAGTCTAGTCATGCCATTTCTGAGTGTATGATTTTGCACAAAAAGAACAAAAAAACATGTAGGGTGGTGGTCTGAAAATGAGAAGTTTGGAGCAAGACATTTCAAAAGAAAAGATAATTCTGTGAGCTCTGTTAAACCTGTTCACAAAGTTTGTTTTGTGAAATTTGTTTTTTTTTTGGTTGATATAGGAAACACATGGAGTGGTTTTAGTGACAGAACATGTAGAAATGTGGTTATTTGAAAATAAGAAGGTGTCACAACATTTTATCTTTGTCAAAGACATTGACAGTTAAATGTGTGCTTTGATAGTATCCATTTCAGATGTTACCCACTTGCAAGTAGTACAGTGTTCACAAAGAGAATTGCAATATATAGCAACCTTAAATGCAACAAACTAGTTTTTGCCTATTTCCTTCACATTTTGACCTATTAATTAAACTTTTCCACTGTCCCCCAAAAAAATTGGGAAATTATTTCAAGAGGTTTGCTATTTCAAGGGTTGTAGAATCGAGACTTTACTGTACCATCAAATCTGGTGGAAATTCCTTTTGCTTACTCATTTCTTAATACAGTATATACAAGATGATGTTATCTACACCTTTGAGTACCTCATTAAAATTATAGTAGGACCATGATATATATAACAAGTATGGGATGGGCTATAATGTCACATAGCAACTATTTAATGCATTGCTGTTTTCTCTAATACAGTGGAACTGCGTTATTGCGAGTATGGCCTATAGCGTCACGTCCGCTATTGCGATAGTTTTTAAATGCACCGTCATTTTCCAGTCTGTGTCGCATGGCTTGAGAAGGGAGGTGTTGTGAGGGATATGGAAGAGGGTATGATAGAAGAGGGGAGAGGTATGAATGGGAGAAGAGCTAGTCACACCAAGAGTCACAAGCTAGTCACACCTACGGTGGTCGGTCGTAAAAAGGGTGGGCGGCGGACTTCCTTTTTTTTTTTTTACCGTGCTGGAATGTCAACCCTCAAAAAAAACTTTCTGTTGCCTCTTCCCTTCTCCAAACCATGAAAGCTTGGCTATCCTCTGCCATACACGGAAACAAAGAAGGCTTGGAGGTATTTATCGATCAGCAACATGATAAGAAAAAGAAGTGGAGGGGAAACATAAACATGTGGAAGCTCTGCTTCGCGACGAGACAGGATACAAGCTTTGAGGATGAATGTGACTGCAGTGGATGGTAGAATGGATCTGCGACCTACTTTTAACCTTGACACGAGGACTGAACACAGTCGTGTAGTTTCTGCATGCAGTTCAGGTTACATTACTGATTGTTAACTTTTTTAAGGACGCAAAGTGAAACGCTGCAAGCTAAGATAGGAGTGCCGAGGTACAGGAGAAGAAAGGAAGCAAAAAGAGAGGCAAGAAAAAGGCTGT
>NQII01001721.1:333156-372372 GCA_002778355.1 Clitarchus hookeri | reverse complement strand
CTCTCTCTCTCTCTCTCTCTCTCTCTCTCCCCCTCTCTCTATGTATGTATGTATGTGTGTGTGTGCGTGAGAGAGAGAGAGAGAGAGAGAGACAATGAGTGAAGTAACACGCTGGTAGGCAACTAACTCCCTCATGCACCCCGCAAATTTGCGGGAGGGGAAGAAAATGTGAGAGGAAGCAACGTCGCGTCTGCTGGTCGTTACATGATGCCGCTGTCAGACGTAGAATTTTTTGTACTAACTTGTCGCTGCATACGCGTAGTTTATGGCATTTTTTAAACACAGGATCTACAAGGGTAAATAGAATAAAAAAATGACGGGGGCAGGGTAAATTTTGTTATAACGATAACTCGCTATAGCGATGATTTATTTTGCCATTGTCGACTATCGTTATAACGCGATTCCACTGTATATACAGGTTTAGATACTCATTCAAATGAGTGCATTTTTGTGTACTTGTTCAGCTGTAAGTATAGTATCTTTCTTTGAGATGAAACACAAGTAGATATTTTTTTGTCTGCAAACCTGTCTAAAGAATGTAAATGAATTCTTCCTTCCTGGCAAATAAAAAGGAAGGAATAGCATATAATGAGTGGCATCCCTTTACCCATTCAATAGGTACTGCCTCTTCACTCCCTCTCTTGACCTTTGTTGATTATTGTCCTGTTGCCAGGAGGCAACAGGACACTTCCTGGAAACAAAGAGGGGTGGAGCTGGAAGAAGTAAGGCAGCTAACAAGAAGGAAGGGATTTTCTCAAGCAGAAATGAGGTTGAGAAAACAGAGATACACAGAAAGAGAAAGTGGATTTTACACTCGGCAACAGGTTCATCTGCAGGCTATGTACAGCATTCAGCCTTTGAAACAAAGGCCGCTGCTGTTCTTGGAAATAAAAACGCTTGCAGCTATGCAGTGAGATAAGATTTATAAGTCATATCATTCCAATGGTTCAAGAAAATGTAATTTGTGTGTATGCTCTGTTTTCATTGCATGTGTTTACTGAAATTCTGTAATAATGCCAGTATTCGTGAAACATTGACAAAATTACTTGTTTAAGTGTGTCTAAAACCACAGTGCTAGCTTCTTTTACCGCGAAAACTCTTAGTTTTACCATTTTCCATCTCTTATACAGCACATTTAATATACAGCACATTTGCTTCACGTACGTACGGATAACAAAACTATTTGTGTGGTGATCACGTTGTTAACTACATACACGGAATTTTATGGCACGAGAACAAATCATAAATTAACTGGTAGCAAGATCGAAAGATTATCATTGCACATACAATTCCATGAATGTCGAGCTGAATCGCTATGATGCTCGTTCACGGGCAGAATCACANCAGCACATTTGCTTCACGTACGTACGGATAACAAAACTATTTGTGTGGTGATCACGTTGTTAACTACATACACGGAACTAAATTTTATGGCACGAGAACAAATCATAAATTAACTGGTAGCAAGATCGAAAGATTATCATTGCACATACAATTCCATGAATGTCGAGCTGAATCGCTATGATGCTCGTTCACGGGCAGAATCACACCTACATGTATTTTATTTATAAACGAACATCTCTAACCAAAAATGGTGGTGATATGACAAAAGTTTATATAACACAGATGAATATTTTTTTTTGTGGAATGTAATAATTACGCAGTAAACATTTGTAAACACTGCTGACTTTACTCATCTTCTGTGCTTTGTGGTTAGGTTCGTGACAACTAGCAAATACTGCATTTGCAACTATCGAGCGAGGGTGGTGATTGTAGTCAGCTGCTTAAGTCACAAAACCGGTTAAGAATGCCAAAAATAGTTACTGTTTTAGAGCGTGCCCAGGAGTTTGAAAGTGAAGGTTTTTTTTTGTTTTATAAACTGACCATTGTGCAAAACTATGATGTAAACATTGAGTGGGCGGGAAAAGACACGTGCTTAAACACTGCAGTGCCGTATGCACAGTGATTTGGTGATAATGGAGGATATAAAAAATAAATAAGAGAACTGCATTGGAAACACGTTTCTGTAGTTTTCATATTGCCAGGAAAACAAAAACAAACCGGTTTCTGCCACGTAACATTGTACTATGTAGGGAATATTTTTTTAATCAATAATAAAATACTTACTAGTATTTTGTAGTTAGGTTGTGGATTTGTGCGAGTGATACTAAACTGAACGGGATTTAATCAAATATTGTTATCTACAAATGAACAAACGCTGTATGTGGGTGATGTAAAAATCTCGTATAACTGAAATGCTAGTGAATGTTCTTAGGCAGTTTTAAATGTCTCGATAAAGTACAAGATTTATCGCACAAAAATTACTGTGACGTGACAAATGTGTGTGCATTAGAAAAGGGCTCTCGTAAGGTTGTCCTTTCATCCTTAATGTTTTACACTTAAATATGTATTGATTAAAAGAATGAATAACAAATTCCATTTAGTTTGAGTGAAACTGTTACAAAAACAACAGATTCATGTTCTAATAATAATTAAAGCATTTTTTTGCTATAAAATTTATTTAAAGAAATGAAAATATTTTTTTGACGAAATCAACTCATTTTATTTACCGTAAAAGTGAGGCCCTACTGATGAGGGATGGTAAAAAAAAGTTTTTGTTAGTAGTCAGTAATTATCTGTTATTCTAATTTTAACAATCTTTACGTAAAGGACGGTCATGTGTGGAAAATGTCATTATCAGATGTGTTACATTGTATTTCACTTTCAACTTGTCAGCTTCCACATGCGCAACAGCATTTACAAACACAGAGTACACAGGAAGTGAGTGTTTGATAACACTGCATGAAATGATGCTTCACAGTAACTTTCGGTTGTAACGATTATTCGCTATAGCAACAATTTATTTCACCATCGTTAGTTGTTGTTACAGTGAAGTTCAATTAACAGTAACATTTCCTGCAGGACAGATAATGGCCCAAACCTGCCAGTGGGTATGGACATCCACAGCAGTGAATGGAAGGAAATGATCATTAAATTAACACGTTGAAAGACTCATTGCCAGAAACACTGTCACATTGGCAGCCACTGGAGCTGTCATCCCTGGTAAGTAGTCGGCACTGAAGACATCCTTTGCAGTAGTATTCCAAAACACAGCAGTGCTTAAACATCTGAAGCTGCTCAACCCTAAATTTGCAGGTTCCTTTTACTAAACAAAAATTAATTTTTTTATAAAATATTTTATTTAGTATGGTATAATTAAAACTGATAACATTATCAACAAAATTGATGTTTGCAAAATAATACTACACTGACACTTTTTTGAAGCCAGCAAATGAACAAATATACAAAACAATTTAGTTCTTCGGAAGTTAATGGTGGTCGTGCATGCTAAAGTATTGTCATGCTTATGCAGTTAATTTTTACCCAATCCTCAGGACGACCCAATTTATCAATATCAATTATATTCAAAGTGATTTGGGGTTCACTATAATCTTGGAGGTTCCATCACATTCAGCCTTTCTGTGCAAGTAAACCACAATTCTGTATTTTATTTACAAATTCACCATGCAGGTATAGAATTTGATAATGAAGTAATTATACATCTGTACCTGCAAATTCTACATTGGAGTGATTTTCTTATTTTTATAGACATTTTGGTAGTCACATTGTATCAACAGGCCAGAACATTTTGTAGACAAAATAACAGCACTTCCAGTGTGAAGACAGCTTTAACTTTTAACTTGCCCCCAATTCAAGGAAGAAAGTCAAGAGTGAAGGCACTGACAGTCTAAATATGGAAGCTCTTTACAATGCAGATAAAATTTCATTTCCATGATTTTGTGGAATTGTGATACAAGTGCCAACCTGCATCTACCTTCAATTAATAATGCACACTGGAAACTCTCAGGTATCAAACACAGGCAGTGAGGCAACTGGTTTCTTCCTATCTGTTTCCTGTATTAATACTCTTGCAACAACATTCCAGTGGCTTATCAGTTCATTGCACACTGACACCAAGATATGGCAGGAAAAGTTTCACAGCGAAATTTTCTTTTTACTGTAAAAAAAAAAAGAAGAAAAAAAATGAATATGCTTAGCAAAAGTGGCAGAAGCAGATATTAAACACAAATACACTAAGACAATGGGTACAAAAGAAGAATTACCAGAAATAGTTCTCTGTCTGTGGGGCACGCATAACACCGACCCCTCCACCCAGGCGACGGTAGTTCATGGACCCACACAACCTCCACTGGTTCTGGTCCGTGTCGTAAACTTCTATCGTCTTCAGGTACGCAGTCCCGTCAAATCCACCAACTGCATACAGCTGCCCGTTGACAACTGCCAGACCAACCTGTCGACGTATTAAGCACAAACTGTAAGAGACTATTTTCAATTTTGGATATCATACTCAAAAATTTTTGTGACACATCTATCTCAGATGGGTAACTTAGTGGGTTTGATTCACCTATGTGGCATGGATTTATTCTTGCTGAGAGTCAATATTATAAATACAAAAAGGTGCTTTGTAATTAATTAGATTAGCTGAAAAGTTTGTTTGATAAGCTATCTTCTAGACAATGCTGCAGCATTCAGGGTAAGTATGTAAAGGCTGTTTTGCAAACAAAAAAAGTTGTGTTATGTTAATACCCAGTCATGGCAACTTCTTATTGTCTATTTATATTCAACGTATTAACGTTGGGAGTATCTTTGAAAGTGCAAAATATCACATTTTCCAGAATATACAACAACCAAGAAAATCAAACAACTCCTAAGAAAAAATTATTTCTCCACAAATTACATGGATATGTAATTAAGCATGATTTTTTAGCTAGGCACTAAAGGCCCGGTATCACAGTGGATTTACACATGTGAAAATGGAACGTATTGCACCTTGAACATCGTTATAAAATGAAAAAAAAATTTCCTACATAGATTAAAGAGTTTAAATTCCTTCTGATGTGGAATTTAGCTTATACAGAATGCCTCAGTGTAACACTGTTTGAAAATTACCCTGACAAATGATTTTTATGCTGCTCCAAACATTCTTATATACAGCATTGGAAGATGTCCATTACCCATCGTAACACATAACCAAGGATGCTGTTGACAATAGCAGTTATGTCACCATTGGCAGCAGTACATGTAAGAAAGACTTCTTGTTTAAGATACCCCCATAAGAATAAATCTGCCAACATCAGATACCAGTTACTGGGACTGAGATGGCCAAGAGAGGTCACCAAATAATGAAATCACTTTCTGTGGAAAGGTTTGTCGTAGAAACATCATGCAATTTCTTGAAGTGTGCACTGTCATGCCATCCTGTTGAAACCATGCAGTTACCAAATTGACGTTAGAAATTAATAATTAAGGAAGAAAGAAGTCTTGCAGCATCGTGAAATAACGTTGACTGTAAACAATAAGAGCCTGGCCATCATTGTCCTGAAAAATTCAGTAATGCACGCTCAGTTTTTTCACAGAACTGTACACTCAAAGTGCACTTCTTCAGACATACTCAATGTGTGTAACTTGTGTGGGTCCTCGTGGAGGAGATCCAAGCAAGGTCAAGCAAAAACATTTGCACACCAGCACATCCTGGGGAGTAATTTCCTGCACTGTTTGGATATTATATGGAAGGTACAGACGCAAGATACAATAAATTCGAAATTATTGATCTGAAATGCTCAAAGCCACAGCATTTGCAGAGTAGTTTGTGATTAGAGGTACTTGCAGTTGTTGTTCCAAAGGTACGGACCCACCTTGTAATGGTACAAGCATCTGGCACATGTCCATGACTGCTTTGCAGTCCACACATCCATAATGACAGCTGATGCTGAACAAATACTTCTTGCATATGACACCATCATACCACATACATTATTGTAACACACAAATCAAAAAGCACTATCAATACTGCCCCGCATAATAGCTGCATATAAAAAAACTCTATATTTAATACTTTTTCACATATGCATATTAAATTGTTATTTTTCATTACAACAAGGGTTTCATTTAAACAACAAATATGTGTACATGCAGACACTTTAAACAATCTGAGCAACAATTTTTTCTCAAGAAGGCAGGCCAATTTTATACTTCAGTTTAATGCTTTGCTCTTGAGGTGACACTACCCCCACCAACTGCGTATGCCTCCCTTCTAGGAAAGAAGTAGGGATGGCCACACACCTGATTCAAGAAGGGTAGTTACAAAAAGATGAAAAGTAAATGACAGCATAGAACAGTATACAATAAAGCATCTGTTTACCGGACTGATTGGGGAAGGTTAGTCCAATAAACTAGAAAGTCCGGTAAATGGCAAAGTACCAAAAATAAAATGTACAGTGGCTCAGTGTGCAGACAGGAGGGATGATGAGCCACAAGTATTTCTGGTAATTTATAACTGACCGTTAGCTGTCCAAGGGAAAGGAAGGAACAGCGAGAGCTTGTGTAGTTTTGACATATTTCCTGGGTCTCGGCTGAGTAGTATTTGCGGCCAACATTTTAACGACATTGGCTGGCACTGCTGCCAGGAGGCGGTGCGTGGAATGTGCCATGCTGCACATGTGTGTCTAGGCAGACAAGTACAGTGCGGGCGTGGCCTTTTATCTCTATAGCTGGCTGTCTGTTTAGTAACTTTCCCAGTCACACTTCCGGCCGGCACTAGGGAGGTTTTTTTTTTCTTGTTTCCTGTTGTGTATTTGTAATAATTTGTTTAATGGTGGCACTGTATTTGTTTACCACATGTGTGATATGGTTCAGATTTGATTTGCTATCATTTCGCAGTGTGAAACAATAGTTTATGCTTTTAATAGTGTTATGCCCCAAACTATAAAAACAAAACTTCTTCAAGACATTGAACTTTTTAGTGTTTTGTGATAGTCGGTGGTTTTTGTCGTGGATGAAACTAACCGGCTCGCCAAATTTTCTGGCATGAGTGATGCTGAAATTTGTGATTAATTCAAGATATATAGTCTTTTAACGACGATTGTTATTAGCCCTGGAACAAAACGTCTAAATCAATACTCTTCCCCAGTTGTTTTCCTAACAATTTCAAAATGTAGCCTGACTTAACTCGCACATCAATAGAGTTGCACTTAACATTGTTTCTTCAATTTTTTTTAACTTTTGTATCACAGTGTTTTTAATGCAGTGTTGACAAACTTGACTTTAAGTAACAATTTGGAACTGGAAAATGGCACTAACCCTAGATGTATTAATGTAGGTTTTAATTACTATATACAGTATGTTTTCAGTGAAGTGGTACAGCATATAACGAGTTCTTTATATCAATGTAGTCTTTGGCACCAAAAAGACTGAAATTTGTCATAATATGCTGATATTATATATACTAAGTTGTAATTTAGGTTATTTTATTGATTGAAAACCTCAAAGTTAGTTAGAGTGTATTTGGTATATTGTAAATTAATTCTGAGAATTCTATTGTAGGCCCGTGTGTCTATAAAAGTAACAGAATGACTGAATACTTTGGTATGTATGCAGTTTTGAGAACATAACGTAATGAAAGTGTTTTGCTACTGCACATGCAACATTTCTCACACAGTTCCACAATGTTTTATTGAACTAATAATTTATAAGAGGTGAAATAAACAGTGAGTATTCATATTGAACTAATAATTTGTAAGAGGAGATACAAGCAGTGAGTATTGCTAGTTAACATAACTAATTTTGAAAAAATTGGGTTTTCAATAAAATGCAGGACTGCAGATTCTTGAAATATACTGTCAGCTGGTAAATCTTGTATTATCATTATTATGGTCTAATACGGCCTAAATCAAAATCTTTGTGGGCATTCAAATCTTATAAGCAAAAGTTGGTTTTCTCACATGAAAACAATTAGGTCAACAAAATGTTATTAGCAGCTGTAAAACTGAATGTTTGAATTAATTTTCGTGAAACTTGCACAAAATATTTGAAATTTAGTGGAAGTATGATGTAACAGTTGGAAGAAATTTGGTACATCTGTTGAGTTTCATAGCCAGTAAGTATTTTCCCTGTTTTTTTTTAAGGAAAAACAGCCTGTCTGTCATATGACAATCTTAAGAGTTGCATAGTTCATGTAACTGTAAAATGTATCTTTGTACTTTGTTGATGGGATAATAATAATAGAAAAGCTTTCAAGATATGTGTAGGTTTTGCTAGTTTGGAAATTCAACTTTCCTTAACTAGGTTTGAGAGCATATAAGAATAATAATGTTCATAGGAGGAACACAAATATACTCAAGTCAATTACAATGAAAGTGACATTCAGCTAATTATGGTTAGGAAATGTCAGAATTTTATATCAGCCTCTTGAGTTATGTATAAATTTTGTGAAAGTGAAATAGTACACATGAGCCACAATTTGAATGGCTTGAGTCATACATTATTGCCAGAATTGCGGTCAAAATTTTATATTTGAAAAGCATACCTATATTTTTTACTACATTATAATACATTTTATACAACAGTTCAGTTTGAAAGGCAGTTGGAAAAATTATTGTTAACAATTGCTTACAATAACTAAAAGTAGAACAAAAAATGATTTTGTTGTGTGTTTCAGCACCATAGCTTTTGGAACTTATATAAAAAATGTATTTCTGTTCTGTTGTACCCAACACAAAATTTGATTACAAATTCACCTGTCTTGGTGAAAGAATTGTTTCTATTTGTAAAATAAAAATGTCTTAATTCTCAGTGATTGAAGCAACAGGTGGTGATCAAATTTCACCATCATTGTGACACTATACCGCCACTGTGGAAGACAGTGTGGCTTATAGTGTCGTGGTTAATGCCCCCAGGCACAGCCTATAATGTGCTTGGAGGTTGAGGGTATTGTAATAATGAAGCCTTTTACTGTTTCATTTGTTAAGGACGAATATATTGTCTGGAGTTTACACAAGTACTACATACATCAGCCCTTCCGAGGTGTGGTACCTAATTTGACTACTCGTATTCACTGGGCGACTTCGTGGTTGAGTGGGGCTTCTCTGGGCGACGATTTTTATGCTTAACTCAGCGGTGAGTGTTGGTAGGCTGTCATCTGGGAATGAGCTCGGCGAAGTGGTAGGCCTTGGAAGAAGGTCCGCAGGTGCTGCCGTCTCCCGGGACTGCGGTTCGGACTCGTGCTCNCAACAGGTGGTGATCAAATTTCACCATCATTGTGACACTATACCGCCACTGTGGAAGACAGTGTGGCTTATAGTGTTGTGGTTAATGCCCCCAGGCACAGCCTATAATGTGCTTGGAGGTTGAGGGTATTGTAATGAAGCCTTTTACTGTTTCATTTGTTAAGGACGAATATATTGTCTGGAGTTTACACAAGTACTACATACATCAGCCCTTCCGAGGTGTGGTACCTAATTTGACTACTCGTATTCNGGGGGGTAGTACCTCGCCCCTAGTTTACTCTCGTCAGCTACTATTTCGGGGCTTTTCCACCTTGTCCTGTGGTTAGCTAAGAGGGGGGTGTTTTCTCGGCACCAATCCAGCTCGTCAGCTATTCCTTCCGTGGTGCGTATATTTTGAGTTTAGGCGAAATACACATGATAATTTGCTGATATCTCGAGAAATCCCTGCGCTCCACAGATCTCCCGGCAGGCTAGAGGCATACGGGGTGAAGGGGGGTGGCAGGGAGGCCTACACAGCAGGACGCGCAGCAAGACACGTGTAACTTGTGGGCCAGCGTTGCTCTAAAATTCCTAAACCGTCACACGACAATTGACAGTGCAATAAAAAGATGAGCTGTAGCTACATATTCAGAATTAGGTATTAACACATGCACATGGTTGTATTATATTATTCCTAGAGTCCTATTTTTTTATTAATAGTATGTGATTTGTGTGTTTGAGGGTTTTGTTATGTATGTTTTCAAGCAAAATGATAGTAATTGCATTTAGGGGTTTTGTTTGCAATGAAAGTTAGAGACAGGTACATTGTTTTGTATTGCTTGTCCTTAATAAAAATATTTCTTACACCAAGGATTGTTTTGAATTACTTAACATAGGCCCTATTGAACACCAGTTTTTAAAATTATTTAATTTGAGTGGGAAAAGTTCAAAGAAAATCATAACCTATATACAGTAACATATTTATTATTGCATCGCTATGTTTGTAGTTATGAGTTAGAAGACTGTTTTTCTTACCTGAGAACATTCTCATTTTTAGTTCTATGCAGCAACATAACCGATGCATATTTTTCAAACATTCAATAGTTAGATTATTCAGGTGTTGGGCAATCTATGCATGCATTATATGAAGCCTCAAATGAAAGGGAAGGGCTTTTTTTAGTTGTGGTTGGTTTCCAGCCATTGATCATTTATATGCTTTAAAGTGGATTCACACTTGTGAAGCTGTAAACTGTTTTATGAATGTGACCAGGCAATGTTGACCCTTGAAATTCTTCAATTGTACTTCTGAAGGTAATTCACAATGATAGGACCCTGTTGAGAATCTGCTGTGACTGTGTCAACATGTCCAACTTGCATCTTCGAGAATAATTTGCCCTGCGTTAGACAGTCAATGCAGTTGTGACAGTCCTACAAGAGTGAAGTGACAGACAGCTATTGACTGAATTGAGACAGTTTCAGTGTCTTCAGTCACATTCATTGAGTTCACGGTACCTTCAAAAGAGATGTAAAACAGATCTATCTGCCCCCGGCCCACACTGTCGGCCTGGCACATTTGTAATCACGTCAAACTCTTGCCTTTAGTTTTTAGTGATGAATTTTTTAATTTGTACGTATGAGTGATACACTTTCAATAAATTTAGTGTAATAAATCAATTCCCTGCACAATTTACAGCAAAAAGATAACAAAACTGTTAGAGAAAACCTATGGCTTCAGAGACTGAAATGAATGAATATAGATATGCAGGGTTCAGTGCACAACCCCCCCTCCCCCCTGCAAAAAAGGAGAGATTTAAATTTATTATCCATAATGTATTCCAGGGAACTGTGTAAAAATTCCATCTATATATTAAGTTCTATACGGCACACCAGTTTAAGTACTGATCATAGATAAAATCTAAAATTTAGGTCCTAAATATTTTTATAATGAGTTTTGACAGCGATTAGTATAAATGGACATGGTCTTCTTGTAAATGATTTTCTACGGATATATTTATATGAGAACACATGCAGCAAAGAGTTGCAAAAAAATAGTCTTTCATAAAATATGTTTGTAAAGATGTAAGAAATTTTTTACTTGTTCATGAAATTGTTTACAGATTTTATTCTGTGGTTCCTGAGATCATTTGACATTCATTTCATGTACTGAATATGTTAAGTGTAAAATTTTCATCACAACCAGAATATCAATTTTGTGGATCCCTAGCTTTAATAGTAATGAAAATATGTAAACCTGCAGCAGCAGTTCTTATACTATTTTGTTTTGGCTGAAACAATTATGGTTTTCATATTGAATTTTTAAATTTGTGTTGGTTGGATCCATTTTCCACATTGTATCAGCTCAGATTCAAACATGTTGCTGTAAATATGACACAGCAAATTTACATTTATGTTAAACCCTTTGTCCTCTTGTCTTCAACAATATGTGCGTTCTATGCTGTAATACGTGTTCATACTTCAGTGATAGCTGGGTGCATATCAAGACGATATTACGTTAAAAATACATTCCCAACTTACTATCAAAAGTGTTATTTCATTACTGTATTTGTATAGTGTGCTTCTTTAATAAATATAAGTTATGTTCCAAAGGCTTAATTTGCATTTATGGTTGATTTCCTTTAATGAAAAGAGTTTTACAATTAATAACAATAAAGAGTAATTCAAAAATCAATTTCTCAAGCTTAAATTGTATCTACAGCCTAAAACACAGTAACACAAGTCTATGCTAATGTGTGCCTTCCTGCTCTCAGTTATCCGTTGCCTGTCAACAGTTGTTCCGTGTCATTGATTTGGTAGGCGCTTATATGAAGAACAATGTTTTTACAGTGCTTAGTTAAGCATTACATTATTGACAGGGCAAACATCACTCAGTGTAGGGAAATAAAGTTTTATAGTAGTTGCTGGATCATTATTGCATAGGCCCATTTTGTAATTCAGTTTACATAATAAAAAACCTGATACAGCTGTGAAACTTAGGGAAATTGTTGATAAATCATTCACTTGAAGAAAATTATTCATTTTGCTACATTATTTTATCTTTAAATAAATGATTCACCTAATGTAGGTTAATTCAGATAAAAAAATTTTTTCTTAATTATTTTAGGTGGGTGAAATATCTACTGACAGGGCTTGTTTCAGTATAGTTAGGATAACTAATTGAAAATGCTTTCAGAAAGCTTTTGTAACCCAAGTAACCAAACAATTACAGTATGCATTAAACTAACTAGCATAACAGGTAAAAAACAATTTAATTATGTGGTCAAAGTAAGCTTGAATCGGGAATGAATCACTGTTTTCAAAGTTTCTACCAATAATTGAGTAGATATTAAAAGTCACTTGTGTTTCTGTCGAAAACTGGGAAGTTACTTATTTTAACCTGCACCACAGCAAAAAAAAAACCCACCACACGCAACAGAAAATGTAACACAATTATTGAACACCATTTTCATAACCTTTGAAATATTGTTTGAGAAAGTTATGATTCACAACAGTTGCTAATTGCAGTTTGAAGCATTCTGCGTCCCTATATTTTATTCGTCAGAACACACGCTCTGGCGAAGCTCGCGGGCGTACGACCGCAATAAGGATTAAGGGTTTTGTGGACAAGCCGGCAGAGTGACGCCAGGAGCCTCGCAGCTGCAAAGGCACCCTACCAAAGGTTTCTGCACGTGCAACTGTTCCTGCACGTGCAGACGACATCCGGAGACAACGGAAGGCACCAGGGCGCGGACACAGCTGCATTTTGCAGCTGCCCAAGGGACACCGAGATCCCACCACCAGCTGCGCCTGTCCCGGGCTTGTACCGCAATAAACCATGAGAGCTTTTAGCGGACGTGCGTGCAGAACGGGACAATAAACTTCCAGGCCAGAACCAAGGGACGACGCCAGGCCGGCTGCGGACCACACGAGCAGCGGCCACGTGTTTTATGACCCGGAGGGTCGACAAGCACTCCGGACACGTGCAGAGATGGGGCAAGTTGAATATGGTGATGGACGCTACAAAACCACACGAAGGGGGGAGCAACAGGGCAGTCAGTGGAGAGACGTCGAATCAGTCAGTCGCGGATCGAGCAGTCAGTCAGTCAGCCGGAGTCAGTCGAGGATCGAGAATGCATCACGACGTCGACCTCAGTCGGAGGCCGTCAAGCGGGACGTGCGGCGGGAAGCATCCGAGAAAAGTCAGTCAGACTTCGTCAAACGCAGAGTCCTGCGTTGGACCCGGGAAGAAGGAACTTCGAAGCCAGGCGCCGAGACGCCCACCAAGTTCGAGAGCAGTTCCAAGCCGCCAGTCGAGGGAATACAGCGCTGCAGTGTCAGATAAGTAGTTCTACACCAAGTGCGAAGAATCTCCCCCCCNGCAGAGATGGGGCAAGTTGAATATGGTGATGGACGCTACAAAACCACACGAAGGGGGGAGCAACACGGCAGTCAGTTGAGAGACATCGAGTCAGTCAGTCGCGGATCGAGCAGTCAGTCAGTCAGTCAGCCGGAGTCAGTCGAGGATCGAGAATGCATCACGATGTCGACCTCAGTCGGAGGCCGTCAAGCGGGACGTGCGGCGGGAAGCATCCGAGAAAAGCCAGTCCGACGTCGTCAAACGCAGAGTCCTGCGTGGACCCGGGAAGAAGGAACTTCGAAGCCAGGCGCCGAGACGCCCACCAAGTTCGAGAGCAGTTCCAGGTCGCCAGCCGAGGGAATTCAGCGCTGCAGTGTCAGATAAGTAGTTCTACACCAAGTGCGAAGAATCTCCCCCCCCTCCCCCAAACGACGCCAGTCGCGGTGTCAAACCATACGTAGCCTACATAGGAAAAGGGGAGGAGAGTTTTGTCTCGTGAGTTCATGTACCAGTTAACCTGTTCAAGCAACAATAAAACTCGATTATGTGAACACCCGTATAAAGTGTATGTTAATTAGTAAATTGGACCTAGAGACAACAGTGTCGACGTATTTGTACGCCGTATCACTGAGAGCTAGCATCAAGTGCTGGCGCCTCACGCCGCAGAGCAGAATCAATACCTACTTCCAAACTTCAGCATTTGGCAGGTATCAAGTTTAATAGGGGTACAACAATAGGAGGAGGCAAGGGTATATTGCCTCCTCTCTGAATACTTGGAGAAGAGGCAAGAGGGGGAAAAGAAAACACTGAATCGTATCCAGTTCTGTTAAGAGTTCCTTGGAAAGATTGCAGAAAGTTGAGAAGAAGTATCCACAAAATCTCACCCAGATTTGAAAAGCAGAAACACATTTCACGCCTCTTGTGTGTTTATCAGTTTTTGATTAGACAGAAAAACTGAGTGCTGTGTTGAAGTACAAAACACAAACGTACTTGCACACTAGAATATCTGACAGCAAAGTGTACCAAAGACAGCTTCAATGAATTCTTTACCAATAACGTATTCAACATACAAGTCCTGCATGAGTCAAGTAGTTTGCTACAATGAAAGACTTGTGTAGAAAGATATACTATGAAGTTGTAGATTGTGTAATAGGAGAAGCTGATATCTTTGAACAACTAGGGTTCGAGAAATACAGTACACTTGAAAAAACACACCTTCACCTCCCTACAGAATAAATTGAAGAATGTATATGCAGTTTTGAGTGAACATAATCAAATCAAGTCGCTAGCGGGAAATGTTACATGACCTATAACCAAGTCTCAGTACTGCTGCATTTGTAGCATCAAAGTTTAAAGGAATACAACGTGAAATACGCTGTTTGCTCACATATACTTAAGAATTAATTTTCTTGCTCCTGGTTATTCATATCTCATCAACGACTACTAAACTATCCGTTTTTATGCTTAGGAAGCTGAAAAATTATTTATGAACTACTATGTTTCAAGAGTGTCTGAATCAATTGTTCTTATTACATTGCTACCAGCAAACGGTGGATGAAGTAGAGTTTGTGAACATAAATAATATTACTGTGTGTAACTGTTTGGCACAGTTGAGAAAACTATACGAGTACACGTCAATAGGATATTGCGAGTTTTACAAAATAACTGTAATGACAAGAAATACAACTGTACAATTTTCATTTGAGTCTGATCTGATGCATTAAATAATGAATGATGGGGCAGGTTTTTTCAGTAAGTACAATTGATTATTTGCATTTTACTTAGTAGTGTGTCATTCATTTTATAAAACACCCCATTACTAAATAAAACATTTTGTAAACAGTGTGTCTGTTTAAAAAAGGTGCAATTTAATAGGCTGGCGTTTATTCTTCAATGATGAGCATCTTAGACCACAAACAGCTATGATAGCTGTGTTAATAATTGGTTAGCAAAGAAGCATTTCATCAAACAAGTAATACTGATATTTATACATAATATAATTTTGTTACACTTGACATATGATTTATTTGTTCATAAATTTAAAATTTACGTGAATATAATACCTTAAAATTGTTACCGAAAGCAGACAGTGCATAACAGACTTGTTATTGAATGGAAACAATTCTAAACGAGAACGAGTTTCATATTGGGGTGTCTGTCCTTCACAAAAAAAAAAGGATGATAGTGAAATTACTGTTTGCCCCCCTTGAAAATTTCAGTGGTTGGCCCTGCAGTTTAATGCATCTTTACTACATCATCGACAAGGTATCGGATTATTAGTAATCTGGTAAACTTATTTGCATTTTTTAATGGTAAAAAATTATTAGCAACAAGAAGAGTAACTTGCTGCAAACATTGCAAAAATGCTTGTAGATACTGAAAAAATTATGTATCTGGGTATATTTTTACAAAACTTTGACAGTGATCAGCTTATATCCTAAAAGTAAACTGTAAAATTTTGAAGCATGTTCATGTTTTACGAATAAATTAGGGATATATGTGATGAGTAGAGTTGGAAACTTTTGGGATCATTTTGTTGCATCAGATCATTGTGTAATCAGAAACCATTGTCTTAAAGTTTTCAATACTATTTCATGAAATCAAAGTGTTTGGAGTTGTATTGTTCACCACAGTAATCATTGTAATAACATACATACTGACTAAAATAACACTTAGTGAAATGAGGAAATAGACGAAATAGACATTTTTTTTTACAATTTATCACATAGATTATTACATAAAATTATATTTTATGTCATTCTGGGCAGTACCCATTCTCCATCATAAATTATAAATTGCTAATTACATTTGTTTTAATACTATAACGACAGGTATTCATTTTGTTCTGAAAATGATTTTCCTGAAGGTGAGTTGGGTACATTCATTCATCCATTCATTTGCATTCCTTATATCTCAGTTATGAGATATTGAACAAGTCAATTTACAACACAAATGCGCACACGTGCACACAAACGTGCACAATTTTTTCTACTGGGGGGATGATAATTCTAAAAGTTAACTGTAAAAATACTTACATTTATCATTTTATGTAATATCACATCAATTATAGTATTCAAACTGCATCGCCAACAGCCAAAACAAGCACACTCGCACGTGTTTACAATTTAATATATAAATACAGTAAAAGTATGTGTATTTATAAATGCTATATAAATGCACATATACTTGTGTTTGTAAAAGAAAAACACATAAGTGCATGTCATAGCAATCACATGAAAACAAATCGTAATACGTTGCTAGGCACGTGACGTCATGGACTAGCCCGCCTCGCCAGTGCCTAGATACCCAGATACTCCACCATATTGTATTTGTACTTTTCCAGCTGCTTGGAGAACTGCATTTGCGATCAACGAGTACAACATGGGAGACACCTATCTATACTAACCTTTATCTATAAGAGTGGGAAAGAGAACTGCACCAGTGGGGGTGGCACTGTAGAACAGTTGGTCAGATCAATGACCTTGCTCGCGTGCTGCGAATTAGTAACAGTAAATATTAATGAATTTCTGTGTTTTTTATCCCTTCCATTATGCGATACATTGCACGAGGGTTGAGTCCATACAATCTATGTTATTTTTAAATGTTGCAGCTTTCAAATGTGTTTGAATAGATTTTCATGGCAATTTTTTTGACCAATTTTTTTTTTCTATTTTTCACGGTTCTTGAAAATCTGTCGGTACGAACAAGGTGTCGGTATGAAATGGGTGCCATACCAACGAGGTTTGAGTGTACATAGTTTGTACGAAAATGCAACACAAATACAAAATAAAACAAAGGAAACTTACTTTTACTATGTTCCATTGTTATTAATCCAGTTGACAGAATTAAGTAATGAAATCCACAAAACAGAAGTTTTATCATAATTTGGAGTAGCCTTTGGTTTTAATAACTACTTGGCATGCTATTAATGGAGTTAACTAGTTCCTCATGACAGATGCTAAACCATTCTTCAGTTAATACTATTTTTTGCTCCTGTTTCAAAAAATATTTTTGCTTTGTGCCCGAGACTTTGGAAATGTCCTTAGATGTTAAATAGGGATGAAGTTGGGTGACTGAGGAGAAGTTTTAATTTATTTTGGAATGTTCCAAATTAACCATTCTTTATTAAGACTAGCTGTATGCTTCGGGTCATTTCCATGTTGCAAAATGTAAGAAGGAAACATTCCTGATTTTTCTGCGCTTTGCTTGACATGCTTCTTTGGAATGACATTATACACAAAATTGTCCATTGCACCATCAATAAAGTGAATATTCTCGACCCCTTCCGTAAACATACACCCCCAATCCATATCAAAACCACCCACTAGTTAAACTGTGAAAATTTATTGGTAACATCAATAGCTGTGTACGGTTTCTCCAGAACCCGTAGACACCATCCAGCCCGAAAAGGTTCATTTAGTCTCTTCTGACCAAACGACATTGTTCCAAAACACCTGGTTCATATTTAGGTGCTCTTTTAGCAAATAACAGACTTGTAGCACGGTTATTCTTACTGATGTAGGGTCTCTTTCTTGCTACCCTACCATTATATCTGTGCATACACAACACCCAGGGAACTGTCTCAGAACACATTTTATTACCGGTAGCAACTTCCAATTTGATGCGTAGTAGGAACGCTTATACAGGTTCTGGATTTTACTCACTGCAATGTTATTCATTCTTCTTGAGGACTCAAGATGTTTCTGTTTAGGCTGTCTTGGTATGTTCCTAATTGGGCCTTGATTTGTAAATTTATAAAAACAACATACAGAATTGTTGCGTAACTCTTATTCGCGATTTGATTCGTCCAAATTTTTCTAAATCAGAATCCTCTAAGCGCTAAGTACAATTGTCTCTTTCAGCTTGGAACCAAAGTTCCTTACCCTTTCCCATTTTCCTGAGACTCCTGCATGTTGTATGCGAAACAGGAATAATGAACTATGCGCCCATACGTCCCACAGCTGTTTAATCTAGACTCAAGGCCATCAAACAACAAAATGTATTCTATTGTATGGATTGCAAATTAACTTCATTTGAACTTTAAATAGCTTTTCTTTCTCTTCTGCAACACTGTGATTGAAAGGAGATATTTGATGCACCGATTTTGCACATTTTGCTCTTATTTGAAATATACAAAACTTTCATACAATAATTTCTATAACATAATGGAAAAATTGGCTATTTTATAATGTGTCTGAATAAAAACGTGACATACTGATTCAGGTTCAATTCCAGCTGAAAAACATTTGAAACCGCAGCTATATCCGGACACAAAATTGAACTGAAATATGCATAAAGACTTTCCGCAGGACTGAAACTTGTAAATAAGTTTAATTTAAATTCAAGTTGGGTCTAAATTTGGCTTGAATTTTCCGAAACAAAAATAAGTTTTCTGAGTGGTACGTAATATTTAATGCAAGAACTAAAATTGAACTAATTTTATTGGGAAAAAACAACAACAGTATTCCAGATTGTAATTTACAAGGTGGTTTCATTCAGTTCAAGTCTGACCTGAATTTAGTCAATGACCCCCAAATTTTCCGAACTGAAAATAATGTTCTGTGTGAAAATATTTAACATGATAACATGAAGACTGTAATTAGCGTATACGTTTAGCCGGTTATAGCGCAGGGGATGGCTGATGCGGATTGGGGGTATGTGTGTGCCATCTGTGATAATGCCATGGTGGTCATCTTGGATGTTGTAATGACGCAATATTCTTAATTTTTCGGGACACGGGTGTAAAATTCTTTTGTGTGTATAAAGCTTTGGAAATCTTCTTAATATTTTTATCGGGTTTCAAGTTTAAAGCCGCGGTGGCTCGTTTCCAGTGATAGTTCGTTTCCCGTGATAGTTTATCCGACAGACGTGTGCTTTTGTAGGTTATCGGGCGGACGTCTGCTATTTACGTTTTATCAGGAGGATGGTTACAGTTTTTGTTTCGAACCTTGGATTTTGGGGAAGCGTCAGCATTATTTAGCTGTTTTCAGGCTGCGTGGTACAAATTTTGTACGAGAAGTTCATTTCTGTTGACGGCGCAGTCAGTTACGATAACGTGTTGAGAGCGGGACACAGCGCAGTTTTGGATGACGCTGCTGGCAGATGCCGGATGCCACGCGCTTATCTTAGGAGAAGGGGGCGATAGGCCTGCCTAATATATACTAGTGGTGTCTATCGCCTGGAGAAAAAGTAACCAACCGTCGAAGAAGAAGCATCGGGCGTGAGAAGACGCATAAGGCGTGAAGAATTTCACCCACACCGGCAAGCACACGTGACCGTAAAATCTTTTGTTCACATTTCTTTTCAGTTTAACATAACCTAAATTCTATCAACTTATTTCCGCCGGTGTGGGGGGTTGTTAGAGTGCCAGGAGGGAACGAACATCCCTCCTGCCTTCGTAATTTAGTCTTGCGATGCAAGTTTTGAGACATTAATAAACTGTAAACGACTGTGGCGCTAGTCTGTACTTGGATATTTATCTCTGAACGGTTCGTACTCTGCATACTGGAAATTTGTATGAGAACTGTGTCATTCAAATGATAAATAAAGTATAGAACAAACTACACTGGAACTTTATTTCTTAATGAATCGGCGTCAATTGTCCTGAGTCTCGTATTCTACCTTTGAGCAAGCCGTGGCGACGTAAACATCGGCCAGGTAACAAGTGCTGAACGTTACAATGTCCTGGACCTTTGGCTTGTCAGCCATCTTCTTTTTGGCCACATTGTTTCTGGTCGCCATTTTGTTTCCACTAATTACCTTGTTTTCTGTTGCCATTTTGTTTCACACTTCCAGTAGCCATTTCTGTTTCTGCTCGACTGTCATGCGTTTACATCAGTTGTTACTAATGTTGCTGCATTCGTCTGACCCACAATCATTATGTACAGCAACTAGTGTGTGCTGATGTTGCCCCTCTGTGTTTATGACTGTCAAAGTCCGCCATATTTGTTTCTCTCGTCCATTAGGTGACATTGCTTCCTCACTGTGCATGTATATGTGTGCATATAAAAATACACACACATATAAATATACACACACAGTCAAATCACATTATTATGACCACCTGCTAAAGTGCCATCAGCAGCGCGTAGCCCATAGCTTATGGCCCGCAACATGGGCTGGTGAAGTGGGTATATAATGCGACCGAAAGGCTGGCTGTACACATTGCGCTTCCTGCTGTCATGGGTAAGGGAAGCGATTTAACCGAAATGCCAAAAAGGATGATCATCTGCTCTCAGGCTAAACAGGGCAGCATTTTGAAAACAACCATGTTTATGAACCGTTCACATGCCTCTGTGGTAAAGGTGTATCGTGAGTGGACGAATGGCACCATTGGGAATAACCGTAGTGGAATCTGCAAAGCTCCCCGCGCCATTGATGTCCGAGGTGAACGTTGTCTATGACTGTGCGTGAAAGCAGACCGACAAGCTACAGTGGAACAGCTCACCGTCCAAATGAACCACGGTGCATCCAGACACATGTCTACTGCAACAGTTCAGCGAACCCTTCTGCGAATGGGGCTCCGGAGTAGACGGAGGGTGACTGCAGCCATTCTAACACAGATGCATCAACAAAAATGACTGGAATTTGCTCGACAGAATGGCGACTAGACCGCTGCTGATTGGCAACGGTAGCCTTTTCCGACGAGTCATGTTTCCAGCTGCATAGAATGGATAGATGTCAGCGTGTCCGGCGAGAAACGCCTCAGAACCTACACCCTGCATCCATTGCTGGATGAATACAAGGTGGTGTGGGCAGTGTTATGGTTTGGGTAATGTTCTCGTGGTATTCTCTAGGTCCCATCATCCGTGTGGAAGGCACTCTTGATCAATTTGGTTATGAATCCATCCTTGGCAATCACGTCCACCCAAACATGATGATTGTCTTTCCTCGGGAGGATGGGATCTTCCAGCACGATAATGCGCCTTACCACATGGCTAGAAATGCCAGCACGTGGCTGGAAGAGCACGATCAAGACTTCAAAGGCCCCCAAACAGCCCCAATCTCAATCCAATTGAACATCTCTGGGACCACCTTGGTCATTGTGTTCGCAGTCTGTCTCCTCCGCCACGCACCCATCAACAGTTGTGGGATGCACTGCAGACAGCATGGCTCCAGATACCCACGGAGACCTATTAGCACCAACCTTTGGGCAGCAGAGCAGATGTTCAGCTGTCTCGGCTATCAGAACTTGTGATGATACAAGGGTCTTAAATTATATTTAAACAACCATACGATCGGCGAGACCATATCGGAAATGACATATACAAGTTATGAATTAAATTTTTTAATGTACCATATATTTTTATTTCAATTTTCAATAGTTATAAATTAAGCAACATGTCTGTGGACTCATGTTTTCAAGCTGAATTTGGATGGCTGAAAAATATTTTGCAATAGAAGCAAGATTGAATTTGAAGAGTAATAATTTATCGGGCTGCAGTATAGTTAAAATTAGTACTGAAATTCAACAGATCCCCACAAATTAATCTGTCAACTATGGCAATTTTTCATTTAACATTTGGGTATAATGCTAAATGTTCGAGAGAGTCGTGATTTGAAGGAAAATTTGTATCCAGTTTGAGACCAGACTAATATTAGTTGCAGCATGAAAACTGTGATTTTTTTTTGCGTTAAAGTAAGAATGTCTGTGGAATAACCTTGCCGTTGTGATTGGACATTTTTTGGTTGGCAGTCATTATTACTGCACCTGCACATGCACATTTTCACCCTGAATTTTTTAACCTAGAATCCCAATCTAACAGGACCACTTATAATAACATATGATAGTAGATGACTAAGTGGATCGTGCATGTGCAGTAGCCATTTCTACATCCGTCCAAAGGTGCTTAAGTTAAATACTACTTTTTTTAAAAATAAAAGCGATGTTGATGATGAAACCCATTTGAAAAATAATCTAAAACATTACTTTGCTATGCCATAAATTACACTTGATGTAGATAAATGCTCCCTAAAATTGAGATGCTGAAACAAAAGTATTTCGAAATGAGATGACATTACACGTTCAGTTTATGGGGTGTTTGCACGAAAATTACTGCTACTTTTCCAAAGTCGTAGCAGACTTGCATTACGCTCCACAGAGCTGCTCCCGGCCGCCAGTGTTCGAGAAGTAAGCTAGTGACAGCTGCCAAGCAGTGGCTACCTCTCAAAGTCAGACAGACTACGTAGCAGTTGAATGAGTGTTCATTTCTCTTGGCAAAATACGCGCCTTGTCCAAAATACACATCTACTTGGCTTATTCGCTTAGGCAAGTCCCCATGTAAGAAAAGTAACCAACTTTCATTATTTTGTTGCGCAAAATATCTTTGGAATTCACTGCGAAGTAAAGGTGGAAACATGATGAGACTGTTCAAAATATGTTGTTATGCAATCAGAAAAAATTACAGTAACAAGAATATGAACAGTTTAACAAAATTATAGTTTGACTAAATGCAATATATTGCAGTTACATGACAGTTTTAACATATGTACATACATATATACTTTTGCACACAGTACATTTTCTCCTTTGCATTTTTTCTTACCATTATTTCACCAAATGTTTAATAATGGGGTTTAAATTATCAGCCTTAAACAAGGAAACTGCAGTATGTTGCAGATCTTAAGATTTACTCTCAGCTGAGGATTTTGCGAGTTTTATAAGAGAAGAAACACTCTCACAAAGACTTATGGTTCCTAATATAGTCATATTCCAAGCAGCAAGTTTAAACATTATCGGGAATCTTTCGCAAGGTACGTGCAAAACCAGTCCTTCGTGGCACAGCTATGTATATGCCACCTGTAAGTTCCATGTCATATTTGACTGCCACAAAATTAACATTAATTGAGAAAGAAGATGGGAAATGTGGGAATTTTTCTAAACTATTGAGGTCTCAAAACCTTACACAATATGATCTTTAGGTCATGTAACAATTCAGTGTAGGTGTGAAATAGGTCAAACACTATCTTCAGTTCACCAACTGACGTGAGGAACATAAGCAACACTTAACAGCTAAGGTCTTCAGCGCTGATGGTGGTGAAGAAGTGAAGATGGAGCAGCAACGGAATGCAATGGTGGGAGTATCATGAGTACCCCGACCTGGCCAATGACAAAAATCTGGGTTTGACCTCGCTGGAAATTGAACCCAGTTTGTAGTGGTGCGAGGCAAGTAGTCTGACAGTAACATCGCCTCAATCCCAAACAGCAATTAAAAATGTAAAAAATAATATGCGCTTTTCTTAGTTGGCTGGCACTCCTAAAGGGATAGCTTTTCCTTTTCGTAAAGCTTCGTTATAATGTTGTTTGTCTTGTATTTAAGTTCCTTGTTAAGTCATCAAGGAAGGCAAATATCCTGCTTTCTTTAATATCGCTATTTAGAAGCATACTCCTACCCACATCGAAGGTTGTAATGTTATTTTGTGTCAAATTGTTTTAACGCATACAGTGAAAGGCAACTTGTAAGCTTTTTGAGCTTATATGAGTGTTAATTAACTTTTTCACCTTATTTATACAGCACGAAAGCTAGATAATTTTTGATTGCACTGATTTTGACTGCACATAACTGCTGTATAAGTGAGCAAGGAGGTGACAGTTTAGGTCGCAGACACATGCAACAGTGAAATGAGTGCTGCAGCTCCCATCTTTATGTTCAGGCTACAGGAAGAAATTATACACATTTTGGACCGTAACTCATAAAGTTTTGAAATCTGGATCTTGAAATTGTTAAGGCTGTAAGAAAACATGCCGGAATTACTAGAGCCTCTTAGTTTTATAACATACTTCATTTTGAAATGGCTGCCGATCAAAATATTTCATCTAGTTTTTAAGAAACAAATACCATATAAATACGTACATAGAAAATTGTGTAGAACATAAATGAAGAGAATATAATTTCCTACAAAAAATTTTTGATTCACTGTATCAACATTTTAATAGCTGAGAAGATATTCACAAACTCAAGAGTGTTTGTGCATGTGCATACCCACTTAATCATCAATGAAAAGAAAGCCTGAATGGCTTTAATTATTCCTGTTTTATTTTGATGTTAGAGAGTGTGGGGTATAATTAACACCAAAAAAGTTATTTGAAGTCGAAGGGTTTGTAGACATCAATACAGAAAATCTAAGAACTGGATATCCTGGATAACTGTTGTTGCTATCTTTGTGAGCAAATTTTTTGCCAGATTGATGCATTTATTTTGTATAATACGTGTTGTGCTGCAATTACTTACATGTGCAGACATACGGTGCAAGAAGAACCTTAACAGAAATACATCACCCCAGTAACATATTTGTAAATATAAATTAGGAAAAACATAAATCTAGAATTGACCTTTCATGTTTTTTTTCTGTATATGCTTCCATAAATGTGTGGAAAACAATTAAAATTAACATTTATAGCGCTTATTTACAGTATGTACTAACTAAACAGTCTTAAGCAACATTTCATGTGCCAATTTGGGTACTGAAACTAATTCTGCTTTATATTATTGAATGCATAAAATTTGTACCTAAAACAATGATAAAATCTCATTACATCAAAGGTTTATTACAATGTGCTGCACTATTTATTAAAAAAAATTATCTACCTACACACTTTGGTGAAACACAGCAATATGACAGATTATGTGCAACTTTGAGACTGAAAATATTTCACAGGTATTTCAGAAAACATTCAAAAAGCACATGTGCAAAATTTTAAAATTTTACGAAGTTTTACCAAAACAAACAAATGTGATTTTCTGGTATACATGGTCCACAGTAAACTCAGCACTTTATAAATCTACCTGCAAAAACAAATACTGCCCTAATAGCATGTATTTTAACTGACATGCTGACTGACTTGTTCCCAGTTAAGTTGGCAGTAAAAAATGAAAAAAAGTCCCATATGTTAATGTCACATTCAAAGCATAACTTTTACATTTGTGGCCCCACATTTTATTAAAAATATTTTGTCTCTGTTTTATTCAGATAATAGTAAAAATAGGGGTATTGTTCACACATTTACATTTTCAACAATTTCACAGATGTCACAGTAACATTTTATTAGTGCATGAATAAAGTAAAACGGCCAATGGCAATGCTAATTTTACATATAATGGAAGGATACAAACTGGGAAGAGAAGTATATCTTGGACAGGGCTTTCAAACGTGCTCAACTTCCAAACTTGCCTATAAGATAATATGTTATGTAGGAAATGAGCACTACAATTTGTGTTGTAGGATATATGATACGTTGTAATTTAGCCACATTACATTTGTCACATTTCCTTCTATAACTGTCCTAACAAAAAAAAATGTATAGAAAAATAATAGAATCTTAGTTTTTAAAAACAGTCTCGCTCTTATTTTCTTTTGTGATATTGAACATGACATTTCATTGCACTTGATACGATATTAAAACTTTGAGGAGCACTTGTAGAATCCTAAATAGAGAGGTTATTTGGTAGAAACTTGTGGCACTGATCACACTGATAATCCATTTGTAGACACAACATTGACATGCGTACATACAGGTAAAATATAATTTACATACGTTCATGCGTATATGTACGTGCAGTAGGAATAGACAAGAAAACGACATATTTATGGAGCCATTCAATATACTGTATTTTAGGAAACAGACAAAAATTTACAGTGATTTGCATATGGTAACAAGAAAAAAAACTCAATTAAAAAAAAAAGTGAAATGAGAAAAAGTCAACACAAGTGCTTACGTATTTGTAAATGTGTGTGTGAACAGT
The DNA here is from genome assembly GCA_002778355.1 of Clitarchus hookeri. Taxonomy (NCBI): domain Eukaryota; kingdom Metazoa; phylum Arthropoda; class Insecta; order Phasmatodea; family Phasmatidae; genus Clitarchus; species Clitarchus hookeri. Next base: position 346,210 of record NQII01001721.1, on the reverse strand, counting down.
GTATGTACATACATTTTAATGTGTGATGTTATGAACAAAGAAATAAGTTATGGTCATAAATGCAGTTATTTTACTTTTCTGGTGAAGTAACTAGTCACATATAATGACATGCCATGAAATAAGTTTGAAAGATGTTCATATGTCCTAGAGATTAAACGAGCATAAGAATATTTTTCCACAAATGTTTTTTGTAACATCCCTTTAGTACTGTTGACATTGAACCACAACAACACCTAATCCATATTAAAAAAAGTTCTGTTAAGTATCACATTTGCTACTAACTTTAATTCAGACTAACATGTCACCTGAAATTCGCTTGTCAGATAGGCCTACTATTAAGAAACCAAGCAATTCATGAGGAACACATTTTGTTTTAGACAACGCAAAATTCATACACAGGCTCGGACAAACATGATACAGTAACCTGTTGTTTTAAACCAAGAAATAAATTTAGGTGCAAACCTAAATTTGTTTGAGCATTACTTTGAATGCACACCTAACATATTAAATCAGGGCAGATTAGGGAAAATCGTCCCATCAGAGGACCTCGCATGTCAGTCTTTAAGTAGTTATGGAGGGCACGGTAGTAGTGGAGTAGTTCATAGAGACCAGATCAAATACAAAGTCTTCAGGTTATTTCTAAATATAATACTAACCAAGCAATATCTATGAAAACTTAAATATAATTACAGTTTAAAGTGAAAGAATTTGAAGGGAATATATTTAGGCCATACACCAAAATCAATTGAAAATATCAAACATGTATCTGAAGCTCAGAACAAATATTTTGGACAACAGTACAATTTAGCTAAGGTGAAAAAGAGAATTTTTTTTTTTCCATTTTGTTACATGATGATGGTTATAAGAGGATAACAATACATTTCAGTATAGAACTTCAGTGGAAAACCAATTAATTTAATCAAAAAATGTTTCTCAGTGGCTAGGACCTTATTAAGTAAAACTCATTTCTTCAAAATCAAAGTGATTATGCAATAGTACCAGTAGTGCCACACCCAAATAACTATATGTGATAATTTATTACATATCATTATAATGGTTTGTCTAAGCATTGATAACTATAAGCAATAAGCAAACCGTAACTAAATTGTGGGTGTCTGAATTTCTTAAAAAATTATTTTACTCATCAGCAAACTAAATTTATAATTTATAATTTTTTTTTAAAAGAATAATAATTTTAAAAACCAAATGATTAATAATACAGAAGTGAATTGAGTCTAGCTTGAAAATAACCACAATTTTGGAATCTATGAATGAATTACACCTATAATGAAAATACATACTTAAGTTCTCAGATTTTACAATGGGAGCTGTCATAATAGCTTATTTTCTGTGAGAAAATTCACTAGTAATTAAAACTTTATATTTCTATAGTCCGTATATGGATAATGGACAAGACGTAATATATCCAGATTTGCGTTCATTGTGATTATGGTCCATCATTTTTCTTGTCCAGTTTGTTGCCATTATTGCTCATTGGGTCACGTATTGACTGCTAGTTTCTTTTATAGTTCCTAGCTCCTTGTAATTAATTTTCAGGATTTTGTTTGCTTAGATTTGTTATTTGGCTTATTTTCGTCACTGGGTGCAGAATCTTTTTAACACTATGTCATTAAATTTTAAAGTTACTATTCAGATGTGGGCTGGCTAATCTACTCGCCATCTATGCATTTGCTAGCCATGATTTGTCACGCAATATAACGTGGCCAACGTTGCTGGGAGCCATGAAACTATGACCCACATGGAAATCACATTTTTTCTGTTCCATTCCAACTTGAACAGAGGAGCTATGCTAGAGGTGATGTAATATAGTAGTGATTTTCTCCATGTTTGTGTTAATCATTTCATATTTTGTTCTCGCTGTTGCATCAAGAATACATCCTGACTTGTTAAATTTGGTTAAATTGCCTTGAACAGTGCGATTGTGCTCATTAATTTCAACTGTTCAATAAATTTATTTCGTACTGGTCGAAGTATCACACATTCGACCATGTTGTTTTAAACTTTGTTTCTTCCCGTGGACTGTATATTTTATTGCGTTATTAATTTTCCTGTTTAACCCACATTGTGACTAAAGGAAGAAATTATAAACCATTTGTAAAGAACGACAAATGAAATTTAAGTGAGAGAGAAGGAAGAAAAACAGAAAATTTCAAGAACCAAGTTTGTAAATTTGATTTTATTCTATTAATATATGCCACGAAGCTGATAAAACTGTAGACAATGTGCCCATGATCTTGGGACTTTAAAATGTGCATAATGTTGTTTACGCATAACTTTGTCTCTCAAAAAACTACGAGATATGGAGAATGAAGTTCTTCGAGTACTTCACACTTGATATATACAGGTTGAGTATAAAAGAATGCCCCAACTTCGAAGGTCTATAATATCAAAACCAAACAACCTCCAACCTTGATTGACCAATCAAATGAACCGTGGAACCGTGAAGTTTGTTTACTATACATTCATAAATGTTCAATGTGACCACCATGAGCAGCCCGAACGACATTTATGCGATAACCAAATTCGTTCCACGCTCTTGTCAGTACGTCCATGTTACGGTTTGGATGGCGTTGGGCTCGTGTAGCGAGGAGATGGGAGCGACGGCTCAACACTCCTGAGCACTTAGCCGGTAACCAAGTGTTAGCATCCACATTTTGATCTATATTGCTGCAAATGCAAATTGCAACGTTCAGCTTTTTTCTTTAAAAGTTAGAAAATAGTACAACAACTTTCTTTGTTGGCCATATGATGAGTTATAATTTGTGGCAGCTTGCTATGATTACTATTGCAATCAAAGTAGAGCATCGTAACCAATTCTAGGAACATTACCAGGTTCTTACCATGTAAGGATAAGTGTTGAGTATGAAACAAGAATATTTTGCACTTGAATGATTACAGAACTAGTCCATAGAGTATAAACGCAAAGATTGCTTGGGTATTGAACATGATCATTTTGAAAAGACTAGGGGTCACTGTACGGTGTGGCTAATGCTTAGGTACTATCACAACGGCATTCAGGGTTTAATCACGACAAAGTCACTTCCTACTTTTGAAATTGGGAAACATGGCGGACATTAGCGTTGGCTGGCAGGCTACCTCAAACTACTCCCACTTGCCCTCCCTCGGTCATGCTCCATCTCCAGCTCACTTAATACATCTGGAGAGTCGAACACATAGGAACTGTGTTGTATAAAGATAAATAACCAGCATACACAGATCAATATTATACAGACATCTTTTGCAGGTATCTATGTCACCTTCACCGTGCGTGTATTTATTTGGTGGGTACAGTAGACTTTAATTTTCCCAGCAGTTAAATGTACCTAAACATTGTGTGAAAAATGAAGCAAATAGCAAAAGTATATATTTTCACGAAACCGAAATATAAAAACTGACTGAAGATAGGAGTGAAGTAAAACTTTCAAAAGGGCTCAATTTACCGTGAATGAAGTGTAAGATCCTTTCAAGTCTCTCAACTCTTCCTGCAGGGCTGTTTCTTCATATTTTGCCAGCAGGCGATCATGCCAAGAAAGAAATAGTATTAAATTCTCACAAGACTACAGAGAATCTGCACGTGAATTATCAAGTTGAGTTACTTTTCATTAAGTTATTAAATATGAACTCTCAGACATGCCCTCAAAAAAAAAGTATCGGACATAAGACCAAGAATTTGATAAATGTTTTTGAGTATTCTGTCAGTTACGACACCGATTTGCAATTTTTTTCACGTAACTTATATTTTATTGTTTTTATTTATTTCAATAAATGTGAACAATTGAAGTTTCACACACTTTGACATACAATATAAAAATAACATAAAGTATACTAAATCTCAGTTCTGTGTTAAGGCTGCTCGCCTTTTACCCTTATTGCTGATGCTTCTGCTTCAACAAACATTGACATATATGTATATTATACCTTGGAAACAATACAACTTCTCATGTACTGCTGTTCGTCGTATGGGACTTTCTTCTGTCGTGGCTAAACTGCAAACAGTTTGGAATGTTTTCTTACAGAATGAACATCAAACCAGTATAATAATTGCGATACCTTCCATGCACAAACTTACTGTATATACAGTATTTTCTTTTTGATAACTGTCAACCTGACATTTGATAATTCCCAATAATTCTAAATTTCTTTACCGGATTTGGGCAGTTCAAAGCACAGTACGTCACATTTTGCTTTTGATAAAAAAAATTATAGTGACTCTCTGTAGAAAGCGGCAGTTGAATGTTGTTTTATGCTGGTCGAAGGATAATTATGGAAATCACCTTTTGAGTTATAATGGGTAGTAACAAAGACACTTGGATATAATTTTAATATTTAACTATGATTGGAAATGAACTAAATCTAGAAGCACTGCTATCATGTTTAATGTTTCAAGTTAACATATGGAGCAGAAAATGCCTTTATCTCGAACTACAAAACAACGGTTAAATGAGGCGTCAAATATGTTTGACAGTTTTTATACTGTTTACTGCCACAGTTAAATTTCTTGTGAGACAAAACTAAATGTTTAATATACTAAAACATAAGAAGATAGTGTGAATAAGAAGTTATTTATACAAAATTTTGGTGTCACTTGTAGTCAGATACAATTTGAGTAATGCCAGACAAGAAAAACTCGATAAACATTGCATGAAGTGATCAGGCCTTAGCTGAAAGACCTGTCTGATCACAACTTCAAACATTGAATCAAGGCACGAGCGTAATTGCAAACGCCAGTAAACGGAGCCGAAAATATTAAACAATGCGCCCGATATATGCCAACGTAACACTGGGAGCAAGGTCTTGTGTCATTGAGCCATTGGAACAAAGATCACTGAAGATAGGAGTGTCCGGGCGTCGACTTCCGCCATCGTAATCAGCCTCCGGAATCATGAACAAGACTAGACTTTGCTCAAAATGTGGCCGGTTAAATATTTATAATTTAATATAAATTAATATTTCAGTATATTTTTATAGCTCACCCGTGCATATTCTACCATATTTATATTGAAATAATATTGTTCAAACTTAACGTTAAATAAACCCCTTTTATACAGTGTTCATTTCATAACTATTATCAATAACTTGCTACGCTATGATGATAAACCATAAATCCTATCATAACATTGGTGGAGGCTTGGTTCGTTCCTAACCTCTCACTGCCTGGCATCAGCTACTCTACCATCCACCCCCACATTTAAATAAATTCCCCACCTACCTGCACTAGTTTTGTAGCAATCATAACAAAGTTTCTTATAACAAAATTTCATCCACATCCACTTTAACATTAAAATTTTGATCGTGCAAGAAGCAATTCACTTTCCACTTTTAGTAATGTCATAAGTTCTACTCTTAAGAATTAATTACTTTTAAATATAAATTAAAGTAGATAACCTGTCATCTTAATTTAGGAAGCAAACAGTGTACACTTGGTTATAAAATATTATAAATTATTATTTAAGAATTTCCCACAATTTCCTAGCCCCATAATTATAAACAGTTTACCTGACCCACCTAATTCTATTAATTTCAGTTAAGAAGTAAAATTGTTTGTTTGTGCTGAATGTAGACTGGAAACTTTTACTATGAAAGCAATACATAATGCCAGAACCATTTCAAGAACATGCACTTTCGAATCAAGCTAATTCAATAAAATTTCAAATATTACATCATACTGTAGTAAGATACTGCTGTGCGCAGACACAGGAATTTAATTTTGTTGTGCTTTATCACTATTCAGCATAATTTTAAGATAAGTTCCCTGATATCTGTAAAAATAAGGTATGACAGTCTCTATAAGATTTTAATATGCTAACCGTAAGACAGTATTATGGAAAGACAAAGTTGCAGGTAGTACAGATCGCACAACGCTACCCTCTTATTGCGTGATGTGCCTTTTCTCCCCCCTTCCCCAATGCATGCTTCTTTTCTCTCCCTGTCAGAACTTTCCTTGATGGACTGTCGTACAGAGAAACCCCCCCCCCTTCCTCCCAGTTCATGTTGTCATTCTTCACATCAGTAACTTCCTCGGTGATTTGAAGGCCAACAATGTTTACGAAAAAAGTGTGCAGAGCGCGCTGTGCAATAGTTTTCCCCCACACCCACTTTAAAACTTAAGTTAACAGTTCTAGATTTACGTTCCCAATACTCCCAATATTTTCATACACTTCCCACAATCCATTGCCATACGAACACGGGGCAGAATGAATTCCGTTGGGTTCATGCAGTTCTGTGATTCACGGACTTGGACCATTACCCGGGGCTTTCGGATGTGCTAAATTGCGCACCAGTCCTGAAATGGATACGCAGACAGCTAAACATGAAGTGAGATGGAAACTGGAGTGAGATGTGAAGGGTATTTTACGAAATGGGAATTATGCTGATGCTGACCCTTTTCTGCCCGCATCTGCCCCAGTAAAATGTAGCCTTACCCAGGAGGTCAAACCTTACGTTTCTCATGAGACGGGGAACAATCTTTTGGCCTCTGGCGGAGTGGTGACCCGACCAGAGAGGCCTGTCTTCTGTGCTCTACTGGCCTTGAAAGAGTTCAGGCAGTAGGGGCGCAATCTGGATGAATAAAACTTTTGCTGTGGGCCCTTTCTATACTACACAGTCTTTGAAAGTATACCATGAGGAAACTTTAAATTTTGACCTCCCTGTCGCAAGTCATTGAGTGCAGATTTCCCCAATGCCTGTATGGTACCCCTTTGTGTGGAAGTAGAATTGTAATTAGTATCTACTTAATTATTTGTGTTCCTTTCCTCTCTACTATCTTATATTTGCATAATCAGTGTCATAATGTTTTACTTATACTATGTGTTGATGTCGCTCGGCCTTGATAACATTTTATTTGTGTGTGGATGTACTATTATAGTTACTCTTTATCTATAAGTTCTTCTCCTCTTTATTACATACAGTCCTCTACTTTCATACGTAATGTGTTCCTGAAAATGTGTGTGAAAGTTGAATCATATATAAGCATGTAATAAGAGGGGTTCCAATCAAAAGATACAAGAAAAAAAAAATAAAAATAAAAATTAATTTTGGTAGAAAGATAATATATTTAATTGATAAACATGTTATTTTTAACAAGAATTTAATTGAAGATCATGAATAAATATACATGTACAATGCTTTCTTACCTAAAATGTTGATTTTCAACACCTGAATACGTATTTGATTGTACGTACTACAGGGGATGGACAAAATAATATGAACACCATGCAATATAGTACATTTTGTAGCATGTTGGCAACACTGCTTCCGTGTAAATAATGTGACGCGTATGTATTGCACAGTTTACATGCCAAGTCTTGTAGGTTATATTTCAGTGTATTATACGCTTTGTTCTGCGACGGTTAAAACAAGCGATAGGTGAAATGTGTGACCTCTCAGACTTCAAAAGAGGGCAAATCGTTGGTGCTCGGTTAGCGGGAGCGTCTGTGAAGAAAACAGCTGAATTGTTTAACGTTTCACGAGCGACAGTATCCACGGTAATGACAGCATACACAAAACATGGTAAAACATCACCGGCAAAGAGGAATAGTGGGCGAAACCCAAAGTTAACTGACATAGACAGATGGACATTAAAAAGAATTGTGGCCAGACAACATAAAACTACCGCGGCAAAAGTGACAGCAGAACTAAACACTCACTTGAGTAAAACTGTTTCGACAAAAACAATACGGCGGGAGCTCCACAAANAAACTGTTTCGACAAAAACAATACGGCGGGAGCTCCACAAAGCTAACATTGATGGAAGGGCTGCAATTGTGAAAGCCTGTATAACGGAAGCCAACGCTAAGCTGGGAAAGAAGTGGTGCCACGATCATAAAACCTGGACACTTGATGATTGGAAGAATGTGGTATGGTCCGATGAATCATCGTTTACATTGTTTCCTACAAACGGCCGGGTTTATGTATGGAGAACCCCAAAAGAAGCCTACGATCCGGACTGCCTGCTTCCTACAGTCAAGCATGGGGGAGGTTCCGTTATGATTTGGGCGGCTATATCGTGGTATTCAGCTGGTCCTCTCATTCACATCACTGGCCGGATTACTGCGAATGAATATCTCGACATCCTCAATGATGAAGTTCTTACTATGACTAGCATATTGCTGCCAAACACTGCCATATTCCAAGATGATAATACGCCCATACACACAGCCAAAAAGGTTCAGTCTTGGTTTGAGGAGCATCAGAATATCATCAAATATCTTCCCTGGCCAGACCTCAACATAATTGAACCGTTATGGGGAGTGAGGAGCAGATTTCCATCTCCAACATCATTGAAGCAATTGGCGGATGTTTTGGTTCAAGAATGGGACAACANTGAGGAGCAGATTTCCATCTCCAACATCATTGAAGCAATTGGCGGATGTTTTGGTTCAAGAATGGGACAACATTCCGTTGGAAACTATTCAGACACACTACGAATCTATTCCGCGAAGAATCGCAGCTGTTCTAAAAGCAAATGGTGGCCCAACACCTTATTAATAAATAAATATTGTGTATATGTCAGGTGTTATGGGTAATAAAATATGCTTCCTATTTTCTGTAATATTGTTGTGCTAATGCAACATTCTATTTTGTAGGTTGTAAAAACTATGTAAAAGTTTTTAAGAGATTCATACATTATTTTAACAGAAGCACTGATTTGTATTGTACCAATATGACTGCCATATCTAAACATTCATAACATATGAGCCGCGAAGGCTGGAAAACGTGGCAGGCAGTGTTAGATGGCAACTAACTAAGCTATATCAATAAGTTGGTAGGCTGCTAGATGTATGAAAGAGCAAATCGGTTGTGTGAAAGTTGATTTAGAGGTGATAATATGCAATGTATGAATGAGTGAGTTGTATGAACCTCGAATGTATGAAAGTCGAGGACTGCCGTACAGGTAGTTCCTTATCTTAACTTATCTTAACATAATTTTAATATTTAACTATGATTGGAAATGAACTAAATCTAGAAGCACTGCTACCACGTTTAATGTTTCAAGTTAACATATGGAGCAGAAAATGCCTTTATCTCGAACTACAAAACAACGGTTAAATGAGGCGCCAAATATGTTTGACAGTTTTTATACTGTTTACGGCCACAGATAAATTTCTTGTGAGACAAAACTAAATGTTTAATATACTAAAACATAAGAAAATAGTGTGAATAAGAAGTTATTTATACAAAATTTTGGTGTCACTTGTAGTCAGATACAATTTAAGTAATGCCAGACACGAAAAACTTGTCGGCATTGTATGAAGTGATCAGGCCTTAGCTGAACGACCTGCCTGATCACACCTTCAAACATTGAATCATGGCATGAGCGTAATTGCAAACGCCAGTAAATGGAGCCAAAAATATTAAAAAACGCGCCCGATATATGCCAACGTAACACTGGGAGTGAGGTCTTTTGTCATTGAGTCATTGGAACAAAGATCACTGAAGATAGGAGTGTCCGGGCGTCGACTTCCGCCATCGTAATCAGCCTCCAGAATCATGAACAAGATGGGGACTCTACTAGACTTTGCTCAAAATGTGGCTGGTCAAATCTTTATAATTTAATATAAATTAATATTTCAGTATATTTTTATAGCTCACCCGTGCATATTCTACCATATTTATATTGAAATAATATTGTACAAACTTAATGTTAAAAAAAATATTTCATTCAGTGTTCATTACATGCCCCGTTAAGGTATGATAATATGATGAACCATAAATCATATCATAAATATCATAACAGCATGATTCCCTAAGTAATTTATTATTGTGTGTGTATGTGTATAATTACACGGACATGCACACACACACAGAGCTTTTTCTGAGCAGTGCGCTTACAAATCATCCTGTTTCTCACCCAATGTGTTCAATAATTTTTTAACGGTGTCTTGGGAATAATTATGTTATCGTCATGATTAAATCATATTTTAGCTTATACTCACAGTGTTACACGTCATTCTTTATGACTGTTTAGTTTTGTTTGGAATGTAGGAATTCAGTAATGCAATTCTCTCACGTAGTTAGGCGATGTAAAGAAACTTACATGCTGTCATGCTCACCGGCGGTATACAGAGCGACGCAGTGCAGAGCTCAAGGTCTGGTCTCAGTACATACACAATAGTTAGATGGTGCAAGCCAATATGACCATGCAGTGGTAGCAGCTTCCTTGTCCATGTGGAACCCTTGCAGATTCAAATGTCACACTGCCGGTTAGATGGTGTGGAGTAGTGACGTTCAGTTATTCGCTACGGTCTCTCAGACTCAGGCACAGCATTTAATAACTTGGTAATATTTCGCCTCCGAAAACTATTCTCTGTTTCTGTTTCATCTTGAATATGACCGTTTACACACAAAGTATATATTACAATTCGCTATGTGATACAATATCAACAATTTTACTTGCAGCTTCCACTTTCGAAAACTAGCAATTCAGTTGATATGCAGCTAAAAAATTTGTATAGAGATATACATTTTTTAAAGTTTTGTCTTCTCATTGCAGAGGGTACCTTCATGATTAACCTGGAAGACTGTATCTAAAAATCACAACTAAATATTTTGTAATTAATAATTTAAGTTAAATTATTAATATGCACATGTTTCATCTCCAGGCAGACTTTCACCAGGGTTCCGGTTTGGTTTTTCGTTGACTGCATGATAAACAACACATTTCACGATGTAGATTGAACCGCAATGGTAAAGAAAAAAGAAAGCTTTTTTTTCCCCCCAATTTTATAGACTTTTTTAAACTCAATGAGGAAGCAACAGTGTGTTTATTTAATGTTTTATAGAATTTTTATGGCCAAAAATACGACAAAAATGTATTTAATCATGTGAAGTTCTCTTACAAAATGGTTGACAAAAGTGGTTATGTGTTGGCAAATATAATTCTGTAACAGATACTTTCAGCATACAAAATTTAGTCGCATTGGTTAAATGGTATAGTAATGGCATAGCCTTCTCCGACGAGTCACGTTTTCAGCTGCTTAGAACGGATGGGCATCAGCGTGTCCAATGAGAAACGACACCCTACATCCATTGCCGGACAAACAAGGCGGTGGGGGCAATGTTATGGTCCGGGGAGTGTTCTCGTGATATTCTCTAGGTCCCATCATCCATGTGGAAGGTACTCTTGATCAATTTGGTTATGAATCCCTCCTCTGCGATCATGTCAACCAGCACATGATGATGACCTTTTCCTCGGGAGCATGGGATCTTCCAGCACGATAACGCGCCTTGCCACACTGCTAGAAGTGTCGGAACGTAGTTGCAAGAGATCAAGGCGTCAGTCTCCTCCGCCACACATCCTTCAACAGTTGTGGGGCGCACTGCTGACAGCATGGCTCCAGATACCCGTGGAGACCTATCAGCATCTGACCGAGTCACTGCCAGCTCGTCTAGCTGTTGTCCGTACTGGGAAGGGCGGTTACTCTGGATACTAGCAGGTGGTCATAATTATGTGTGTAGTCACGCACGCATGCACACACATACACACACATATCACCCCGTTTTCTCGATACCTCATCTCCCCGTGTCATACAGGGTTAGCGAAAAATTTGTGATAAATATACCCCCTTATTAATTACTGATTGGTAGTAATTCCATTTTCCCGAACATACCGGTGGTAGGGGGACGGGGAGTGAGCTTTGAAATTGCAAATGGGAACAGGGGTTGAATACGGTATCGGATAGATCGTCTAAAGGGGAAACAACATTTACTAAGGCAGTTGTTTTCTGACGCGCATAGGCATAGTTTACGCACAATAAATAAATCATATAGGCATATGGTTTGAACGTGCGTAGTTTACGTACAATGAAAATTGATCGCAAACGTGTTTTTCTTACTGCAATCAAACGGAAATCAACTAAACATGTTGTGTTTCAGGCGTGCATACCTAGTTTACGTACAATCAAAAGGACGTCGGTTGTACTGTAAATACTGGTATGGTGTGAGAGAACTACAGAGAACTGGGAACACTCATTCGCACACAGCACTCTTCACAAGTGTTTTAAAGGTCGACCACCCTGTATCAGATACGACTCTGCTCTCAGTCTTACATTCGCGGTTGCTCGGTGGACCTCAGCACTGATATACATGTAGTGATCCTTAATATTCCAGGTGCCAGTTTTCTGAGATTATTTATCATGGGAATTGGAGTACAAAACACAATACACCCTATGACTTAATGTGATTATTAAAGGAGAACACATTGAAAAATTGAGTAGGAAAATTAGGTTATTTGTAAAATGTCAAAAACTACACGTAAGATGAAACAAAAAATTTGGACAGTGTTAACTTGATACGATATTGGCCATCTGTGAACATTTGAAGGGTGAAAACATCACCTGTCATTAGGAAATTATAGTGTGTGCCATGTTATTTAAAAAAAAAAAAAAAGAAAAAAAAAAAAAANATATATATATATATATATATATATATATTTGTATGGCCATCATTTTGAAAATAAGTACCTCAGAAAATAAGTACTTAAGTTTACCTGACCTAGAGTATTACTTACATGCCAAATTGAGTGAGGATTGCTTTGATAGTTTTCGATATATAATGTAAAATATATATTTTTCACTTGGTGCTATCTTCTAAAATGGTGAACCAACAACCGTATACATGTTAAAATTAAATGCTTACATGATGCACCATCAGCAAACAAAATTTGGTTTAAATCGGTTGAATGGTTCCCAAGATATGACATCACCCTAAATACTAAAATGGCCACCATTTTTAAAGTAAGTGCCCGGCATGGTCAAAAACCATAAAAGTTAGGTGTCCTTACTAAGTACTATACATGTGCCGAGTTTGGTGAAATTCTATTAATGCGTTAAAAAATTGCAAAGAAGGGACACACGCATATACACACAGACAGGAAAGTGATCTCATAAGCCTTTCTTTCCTTCGGAAAAGAGACTAAAAAAATGGTTAAACTTGTCGCATGCAGGTTTAGGGATAAGGGAACGCCGTTGGCTCACATCCATCACCCCCTCACACCCCCCCCCCGCCTAGCGCACTTCGCTGGCGCCTACGAGAC
>NQII01001721.1:283317-332944 GCA_002778355.1 Clitarchus hookeri | reverse complement strand
AGAGAGTAAGTCAGTACAACAGTTACTAAGGCCGGGATATCGGAACACGGCCACGTCCGTCAGCCGCATCATTAAGGGGTCAATCATATCGGGACAGTTGATTATCACCGGGCCGCGAGGAGAGTTGCGGGAAGAAATCACGAGAAGACGTGAGTACGAGTCCGAACAGCAGTCCAGGGAGAAGCAGCACAGGGGGCCTGCATCNTCCGTCAGCCGCATCATTAAGGGGTCAGTCATATCGGGACAGTTGATCATCACCGGGCCGCGGGGAGAGTTGCGGGAAGAAATCACGAGAAGACGTGAGTACGAGTCCGAACAGCAGTCCAGGGAGAAGCAGCACAGGGGGCCTGCATCCAAGGCCTATCACTTCGCTGGAACTCATCCCCAGATTACAGCCTACCCACACTCACCGATGAGTTAAGTATAAAATTCGTCGCCTAAAGAAGCCCCACTCAACCACGAATTCGCCCCGTGAATACGAGTAGCCAAAGTACTACAGTACCACACCTCTAAAGTTTTGATGTTGTGTATTTGTGAATATAGACACGAGACAATATATTCGTACTTCAAAATACAACTGTAATAGTCTACCTCATTACAATTCCTACAACCCCCACGCACTTTATAGTCGGTGCCTGGGGGACATTAACTCTGACCATATAAGCCACCATGTCTTCTACAGTGGCGGTACCTGCGTTGAGTTAATTTACTACCCAACGTGAGGCCTAAATACGTCAAACTGAATCTTCTTTACTGCTTGAATTACCGTGCAAGGCACGGTAAGCTTAACCAGTGAGATATTTCAAGTTTGTTTACTAAATTGCGCCTTCAGTAAAATAATGTTGGGACTATAAATATCCTTTCTTGACTTACTTCACCAAAGAAATGTGTAAAAAACAAGAAGTTACTGATAACTAATGAGTCTATTTTTCTCTACAGAGGTGCAAATAAATTTTAGTGAAATTCTTAAAAGTTTCGATGGCAGGTAGGTGCTGACGTCTCATTGATGGCAATGTTATTAGAGATGAAACCAGAAACGTGCAAAACAGTACCAAGACAATTAAAATACACAAGTGACTTACCCGAGATTAGAATTCAGAAAAAACTCGTAAAATTAAGCTAGCGTGCAATCAACTGCATCATGGAGGTAGGATTCGAAGCATCGACTTTGGATCTAATCAGTCTAATGTTCTGAATGATAGGGTTCACTAACCTGAAATATTTACATGGCTATCAATTTGAAAATAAGTGTCTGAGCCACTAAAAACACACAAGATTACATGCCCTACCATAACGGCACTTGTGTGAAAAACTAGGTGGAAATTGGTTGATTGGTATCAAAGATATAACCTAAAAACTTACTTTTTTAAACAGGGGCATCTTATAAAAACTGTCTGAAAAGACTTTCTGTATAGGATGTTTCTAATTGTTACTATCAGCATAAAAAGTTTGATTGAATTTGGTTAAATTGATAAAGAGATATGCCAAACATATCTAAATATTTATATGGCCGCCATTTTGAAAATCAATGTCTGGCCTTATTTAAATCATGTACCTTACATGATATGTAGTTGAGCTAAATTTGGTGGAAATTAGTAGAATTGTCCCGGAAATATGGCAAAATGTTCAATTTACTTACCTGACACACTTTTGCAAAAATCAGGCAAAACAGGACCTCTGTAGGCATAAATGATGCTTCTAATTAATACAGTTTGCGTGTATATTAAGGTTGAATTTTGATGAAACGTTTCATACGTAAAACAAATTAGTATAAATTATTTATATAAATGCCAATAAAACATGCCTGCCATACATAACACATGTCAATTTACAGGCCCTACTGTATCAAAACTTCACAAAATCTTTGTATGAATCAGTTGATTGGTCCTCGAGATACAGCATAAAACATCCATTATTCGTGTGATGATCTTCAGAAATGGAAGACAAAAAGTTTATGTATTATCACATTTGATGATTACCATAGATACAATATACAGAGTTAAATGTAAATCTGTTACATAGTTTCGTATGGGCGCAATTCAGAAAACTAGAGATTTACACACTTAAAAAGCATAAATCAATATGGCCTACGACAGTACAACTTCCTCACCAAATTTAAAAGAGATCAGTTGATTGTTTCTTGAGATACTATATAAAAATTCTATTATTTCATGTGGGGCTATCTCATAAAATGGTGGGGAAATAAGGTTCTGTATAGACAATTTTGATGGATATAATTCACACTGTCAGCATACAAAGTTAAGTTGAAATTTGTTTTGAAAATATGTGTCTGACCCTCTCAAAGTTTATCAGTTTACATGGTCTGCTGTAGTAAAACTTTTGCCAAATTTCATAGAAACTGATTGTTTTTTCATAGATATAAAATTTTTTAAATTTATTTGATACTATTTTACAAAATGGCAGACAAAAGAGATTTTGTGTGGACACAATTGATGGTTGTAATATATACAGCCAGCATACAAAGTTTCATTGGAATTAATTACATGGTTTCGATGATATAACATACAAAACAAAAATGGCTACATGGCAGTCGTTTTTAAAATAAGTGTGTGACATACCTAAAACAAATCAGTTAACGTCGCCTACCACAGTACTACTTGTTTGCCATAGGAATTGGTCAACTGTTTCCCCGAGATATGACATAACATTTTTATTTATTCGTCTGGCACTATCTTACAAAATGGAGGACAAAAGAGGCTCTGTGTAGACACATTTGATGTTTGTAATATATACTTCCAGCATAGAAAGTTAAATTGAAATTGATTACATGGTTTTGAAGATATAGCATACTATGCTAAAATAGCTAGATAGCCACCATTTTGACATTCTGACATACTTGAAACATATTTGTACACATTAATTGCCAAAGTAATACTTGTTTGCCAAATTTGGTATAAATCTGTTAATAGTTTCCAGAGATATTACACAAAAACTTAACTCATGTATGGCGGACAAAAGTGGTTGTTTATTGAGTTATACGCTGTCTGTAATAGATACTAGCAGCATATAAAATTTGGTTAAAAATTGTCAAATGGCATGGTAGTTATATAAAAAAAACATAAAATATTAGTATTGATGCCATTTAAAAAATATGTGCCAAATTTGGTGGAAATTGGAAGAGCAGTTTTTGAGATATAACATAAAGGCTTTATTTTTTCATGTGATGTTATCTTCCAACATGGAGGACAAGCAACAATATTCACCTCTGAAATCAATGCTTACAACTTGCGCTGTCAGCATACAAAATTTGGTATAAATTGGTTGAAAGGTTTCCAAAATATGACATATGACCATACATTTTAAAATGGCCACAATTTTTAAAGTAAGTTCTCGGCGTAGCCGAAAACTATAGAAGTCAGGCGTCCTTACTTAGTACTATATGTGTACCAAGTTTGGTGAAATTTGGTTAACGCATTCAAAAATTGAAAAGGGAGGTCACACGACACACACACACACACACACACACACACACCCAGAGAGGAAAGTGATCTCATAAGCCTTTCTTTCCTTTTAAAAGTAGGATAAAAACCTGTGAATGAAAAATATGAACAACTATTAACAAA
Source organism: Clitarchus hookeri (assembly GCA_002778355.1). Taxonomy (NCBI): domain Eukaryota; kingdom Metazoa; phylum Arthropoda; class Insecta; order Phasmatodea; family Phasmatidae; genus Clitarchus; species Clitarchus hookeri. The sequence goes on along the minus strand of NQII01001721.1, from coordinate 329,360 downwards.
ACTTCAAATGTGAACTGCTTGACTGCTCACCCGGCTGGCTGCATGCTGACGGACAAGCCTGAAAGTTACCGTTCCACTCCACTCCAGTACCAGTTATATTAATTTTTTTCTATCAGCATCATGTGACTGACATTACTGTTTCTATGACTATTCATTTACTTGTCATCAGGAGGGAAAAAGTAGCATTGTAAATTACTTAAACTGGCAAAGGATTATTCTTATTGGTAAAAATTAGCCCCAAACTTTTCTTCTTTGTAAACTGCGACTATACGAGGGGGCAGACATTATTACACCCGTGTATATATGGTACACATTTCCTTTTATGGTGCAAAATAAAATTTAAATAAAAGATTTTACACTGAACTTAACTTGACAACACGTGTTTCGTACAACTTAACTCAACGTTGTAAAAATCAAACTCACCCATCACTAGATGTTAATAAATTCTTTGGTATATTTACACTTTTAAAAATGTTTACACCTTGATTACAACATAATTGATTATTTAGTGTAATTTTCTTTTGAGGATATAAGTATTTCCTCAATTTCTGCATTGTCAAACAACTGTGGAATGTAATTTTTTAGAGATGGGTGCCAACTGTTTATATACCTGAAACAGTGTTCAAACATTGATCCTAGCTATAATTTTTAGCCTTAATTATATAGAAATTTCATTGGGACCACAGACTGTACATAATAATTATGGTACATCAATACATGCAAGTCAGATAGATAGAAAATCCATTATATGAAGTTGTTTATTTTAGTGTGTGCCAGAATAACATACTGAGTTTATAAAAGTTGTACAACGCAACAATCTGAAATTTTAAGTAAAAGTGAACAAAACACCACTAGAATGTTTTGAAATGGTTACAAAGGGTTATGAAGAAGGATGCATGTCTGGCACAAAAGATTCAGTGTAGGACTTCAAAACATGGAAGACGAGTGCCAAGGACAATCCTCCAATTCAAAAACCAATCAAAATGTTGAAAAAATTAGATTGTTTGCGAAGACCCTCACTGACATAGTGTGCAAATAACAGCTGTTTCTAAAAATCATCACCTGTGACTAAACCTGGATATTCCAATATGATACCGATATAAAATGACTGCATGCAAAACACCATCATCAAGAATGAGAAAAGCTTATCATAGAAAGTCAAATTTCCAGACAATGCTCGTTGTGTTTTTTTATTGCAAGAGCATAATGCTGCGACAATGGATGTTAGAAGGCACAACAGTTAACTTGCATTATTACGAGGAAGTTAACAAAGCTTGAAAAAAATGTCAGAGAAAATGTTTCAATTCATAGAAAAAATAGTTTTATTCTTCATCAGAGCAATGGACCTGCTCACACCCTGCTAATACAGCACTTTCTGTAAACATTATTTCATTATTTGGCAGATACACTGAAACTTCCTTCATATTCAACAAGATTTTACACCATGTGACTTCTCTTCTAACTAAAATAAAACCTATGCTTAAAGGAACACGTTTTGTGTCATTTATTGCAGTAAAGAAGAAAACAGCAGATATGTATGTTAAAACAGCTGAAAGGAACTGATCTGCTCCATGATTTCAATTGGTGTAAAACAAGACTGCATTGGTATGCAAGTGTGAATCTGGCTATATTAGTTACTATATGAGTTACTGTATTAGTCAATACACACACCTCGTATATATGCAGGTATACAAGCATCTTAAGGGTGCCACAAAACTTTTTACAAGCAAGTAAAAATATTATTACACTTTTAATAAAAAATATTACACAAAATTAAAAAACGAGATGTACACTACATTTACCACTAGAATTTCTTAATTTTCTGAAATATCTTTAGCTCCAAATTGCTACCACACAGGGAATCTCTAGCCAATCAAAATATCTCAAATTGCTGGCTTGAGTGTAATGGTATCTGGCCAAAAATGTTTTTTCCTACAAGAGTATAGCAAAAAAATAAAAACCCATGAATTTGCTGCCTAGTACTGAAGGCCAGCTGAAAAAACTCACCCCACTCCTCCGAGATGTCATTGCTACAATAGGGCTCCATGTATTAGAGTGTGGGTTGTACCTCTCGGCGCTCGACAGCTCCATACAGTCGTCTCGCCCTCCAACTGCATAAATTAAGTTGTTGAAAACTGCACAACCCAAGTGCTTACGTCTAGTCGACATAGGCGACACTGGAGACCACTTGTTTTGTCTGGGGTCATAGCGTTCCACTGCCATCAGAACAGAAAAATACATTACACTTTACTGTCCACCACAGGCTTATATCGGGTTCAAAAGCTGGGACTATGTGATTTGGTTCTTAATTCATTCATATGCTAAAGGAGACTGGAGTATCTTTCCCTTATATATGATGATGATGATGATGATACCTATTTCCCATACCTTTTCACCAGAATTCAATATGATACACATTGTTACCTTAGCCTCTGCTACAGCCCCCTTCATTTTGAATTTCTTAAAAAACATATTCTGATTTTCAACTAATCAATATACAAAATGAGTTCAATTCTATGGGCTGGTTGTCCTACAGCTAGTCAGTATTCAGTTTTTTATGTGAAAATAGTCACTCTGGTACATGCTACTTCACAATAGGTGGTCTTTATTACACCCATTTTCAGGTTTGGGACACAAGAACATTTCTATGTTGCATTCAACACAAATAAAGCTTGACACACTGCAAGGTGTGACATTACTACACTGATTTGAATAGGCATGGATGCACAAATGTATCTAATGTGTCCGAGCAAAGGCTTAATATACAGCCCAGCAGAAGATACACTTACAGTATTACAATTAGGGGTATGTGAATAGTGGAATTAATGTCACAATATTTTTTAATCAAATAGTAAAATTTTTGAATAACATGCAAATAGTTTTGAAGTAAAATAGCTACCAGTAAATATTTCATTTTAGTTATATATAACAGAAATAAATACATTTCACTGATCACACAACAAACCATTACAGCACAAATAATATAAGTTGTAACGTGGCACGCGGCTCGTTATAGCCGGCTTTATAATATTGCAGCCCCGCGTTAGGCCGCCATATTTATTATGCCGCACGTCAAGGTATAGACGGCTGGAAATTACCACTCGGCTAGCTCAGTAGTAGCAACACAAACTCTTTAAAAAGGCACCAATTCAATACCAAATAACGTAGTCAAGTTCCGGTTCATAATTCTTTTCTTTAATTTATTATCCAAGATGCAACAGTTCACTTACAGTGTTCAGGTATGCCGAGTACAAACAGGGTTCACCGATACACTACACAGACGAAGCAAAGAGCAGTGCCACAGTCGTCGTTCATTATCTACATCATAAAAACTTGCCAGAACAAAAAACAAAGGCAGCGACCTCCCACACAGGCGGAGAAATAAACTAGCAAGTTCAAGTATGTCGGTGTAGGGGTTATGCGCCATGCCTGACGCGGCCTAGGTGAGCACTGCTGAGAGACTACTGCTGGTTATCGACTACTCGATATCAACTGCTGGACGGCGACAGGCACACATGTATTTGTCGCGTGTCTATCACCCCCCTCTCCACAGATAACGGCCTGACATGGGCCGCCACGCACGCTCTTCCTATACTATCGAAAATGTGTAGTTCGCTTAACTGAGCCGTCAAGATAAAGATAAGCGAACTTCTCGTACAAAACTTGTCGACGCAGTCTGAAACTAAGACTTTTGAAACGCAAACGTACGCCCGATAACGATATACGAACCACCACGGCTTTTAATTTTGAAACCGACAAAATTATACGAAGCTTGGCAAAGCGAAAGAAAATGAACCACGTATCCCAAAAATTTATAATACTGCGTCATAACAAAGTACAGTAGAAACTCTATTAATCAAAACACTTTTAACCGGAATACCAATTAATAGAAATGGTCTTACAGTATTATTAAAAGGGAAAGTACAAACAAAAATTTCACTGTGCATATGTAGTTGTTTTATTGCTCATGTTCATTCTTTGTAAAATAATGTATTGAAATAGATAATTTAATCCCAATTGTATATATAGTATGTGAAATGTTTNCTCCCCCCCCCCTCCCTTTCGTTTGTGTTAACAAAGGTTCTACTGTACTTACATCTTAAAGTAAAGTAACTAATTTTTACAAGACAATTTTTTGCTTATAATGAACTTAAAAAAGTATTGTTACAAGAGAGCCTGAGGAGCATATCCGAATTTGTGAGGGATGGAGGTCAAAATAAAAATAAGAGAACTAAATTCAGTAATTATATTTTACAAACAGTCAAACATCTGTTATTTACCAGTCTGAGCATCCTATTAACTGTTATTATTCTTACTGAGCGCAATATTTAATTACTATCTCCATTACAATTAAAGTCGTTATCACAGTTTTTACTCCTACAGTCCCTTAAACTGCTCCAATTATTTCCACGTATTTAGTTAAAACTGTTTATTTCCATAGTCCCGAATGTCTTTTCATTACGCATCCAGTCCACAGTCCCACAGATCAGCCCCACTCTTCACCACACACAAGCTGGCCGACGCACTCTCGCAAATTGCTGCAGACATCCCTCGCCGCTCCGGAATCGCCAAACTGTTGCTTAAGGTCACACGAGACGCCAAACACTCGACTCTTAAACACTCACCCCTCAGAGACCCGCATGTGGTATTTATACTTGTGGTAGGTGCAGTCTAGAACATTCTCGGCAATCCAGGTTGTTCCGGGAAAGGTAGTGGTGATGAAGACGACATTCCTGCGTGATAAATGGAGAAATATGAGATTCTCAAGGTGAGCAAGGCACGAGCTGCGATAAGTTTATGATAGGCTGCTCGCATTGTTACAAACTTGACCTCCAGCTCTCTGCGCCTTCCCACACGAAGGAAACACCTAGCAGCGACATGCAACACTGCCCCCTCCTCAAGTCTGTTCGTAGAGTGCCAGACGGTCGATGTGAACAACCTCCAGCTTTGCCCGATAGCCTTGACGACAAATCCAAAAGACCACATCATTGATCTTCTTCAGAATCCTGTAGGGGTCTTCCCAACATTTCTGTAGCTTCTGGCAGTACTCTTTTCACCTCTGGGGTTTGTACAGCCACACCAGTTGTCCTTCTTGAAATACTTCGCCCAACATTCTCCTATCACACCGCGTCATAATCAGGGGCTGCAGCTTCATCTTCTGTCGTTCCATCAAACAGCAGCTCACTGGGGAAATGTAGCTCTTTTCCAAATAGCATCCTTGATGTTGTTACCCTTTTGAACTGCTAGCGGTAAGCAAGAAGAAACAATGGCACCTTTGAATCCCAGTCCTTTTGGTTGTCTGCCACAAAGATCATCAGGTACTTGTAACGTGGCACGCGCACAGTTACACAGCCGACTTTAAGTTGCCGACTACCTATAACTTTCCACTCGACTAGCTCAAGATGGAGTAACACGAGACTCTGTAAAATGGACGCCAATTAAATATGAAATAAAGTCAAGTTCTGGAGTATTTGTTCTATACTTCTATTTATCATTTTAGTGACACAGTTCACATACAAAGTTCGGGTATGCAGAGTACGAACCGTTCACAGATAAACAGACAAGTGTAGAACAGCGCCACAGTTGTTTACGAATTATTCATGTCTCAAAAACTTGCATCACAAGAAGAAGTTACGAAGGCAGGAGGAACGTTTGTTCCCTCCTGGCACCCTAGCGACCTCCCACACCGGCGGAAATAATTTAATAGAATTGAATAGTTCAAGTCGAAAAGAAATTAAGTGAAAAAAGATTTAGCGGTCGCGGGTGCTTGCCGGTGTGGGTGAAGCTCTTCACGCCCAATGCGTCTTCTCTGACGGTTGGTTACTTTTTCTTTTTTAGGCGATAGACACCCCGAGTATTTATTCTGCAGGCCTATCGCCCCCTTCTCCTAAGATAAGGGCACGGCAGCCAGCATCTGCCAGCAGTGTCATCCAAACTGTGCTGTGTCCCACTTAACTGCGCCGTCAAGATACAGATAAACAAACTTCTCGTACAAAACTTGTTGACACAGTCTGAAAGTTTCTAATATAATGTTGACCCTTACTGAAAACTATGACGTTCAAAACGAAACTGCAAATGTATGCCCGATAAACGTACTATCACGGTAAAACGAACCACCACTGCTTTTAATTTCAAACCTGAAAAAATATTTCAAAGCTTAGCCAAACGAAAGAAAATGAAACACATGTCCCGAAAATTAAGAATACTGCATCATTACATACTGCTTAAGAGTGCAGTTAAGCCTCTCGACCATTCCATTTGACTGGAAGACCGCAGCTTTAATGTTTCTTCCCTGATCAGAACGGAGTTCTAGCGACACCCCAAACCTCGAGAAGACATGCTCTATAATTGCATCGGCCACAGTTTGTGATTCTTGGTTTGGGAGGGGAATGACCCCAGACCACTTAGTAAAGTAATCTTGGGCTACCAGTAGATACCGATTACCTCTCTCTGTGCCTTCTGGTCTTTGCGCCTTTCCTCGCAGTGAAGATGTTGCACAATTGGCACCACTTCTCAACATCCTCCAGACAATGAAGCCAGTAACATCTCCGCCTAACTCTGTTGAGTGTCTTATTAACACCAAATTCCCCGCTGGCTGCCACATTATGCAGTTCTTTTAAGAAGGACCAACTGTAAACTTGTGTTTTTTCCATCATTACTTCCCCAGTTTCTATAAAGTACACCATTATTCAGTATGAGGGAATTCCATTGTGCCCAGTATGCTTTGACTGCTGCACTCACGACTAGATCTCTCTTCCCATTTTGGCAAACAGCCAGCTTCTTTCCAATTTAGTAATGGCTGTAAAGTGGGATCACTCAGCTGATCTTTCCTAATACTCTCATCACTCCAGGTAAGTGTCCCAACACAAGATAGAAAACCTTGAATTCTTGTCCTCCGTACCTTCAGCGATTCACCACTCTTTTCTTCCTGGTGTTCGCCATGACGACAAAATGGCTCACATGGCCGCCTAGACAGTGCATCTGCATTGCTGTGAAGGCATCCAGATCTGTACTGTATTTCAAAGTTATATTCTCGAAGATTCTGTATCCACCGGGCTATTTGACCCTCGGGGCTCTCGAAATTTAGTAGCCAACGTAATGAAGCATGATCGGTTCTTAGAAGAAAATGTCTGCCATAAAGGTAGGGGTGGAAGTGGTAAATTGCTTTCACCATGGCCAGAAGCTCCCTGCATGTAACAAAGTAATTTCTCTCAGGTTTATGCAATACCTTACTGAAGTATTCTAGTGGTCTTTCTTTCCCATTCTGAACCTGAGATAATACAGCTCCAATCTGGAAACCCAGGACTGGTGGAGATAAAATAATTTTCTTTAGTTTACTAAAAGCATCTTCACACTCAGTGGTCCAATGACATCTCCTTTACGCCTCAGTCAGTTCATGTAGTGGCTTGAGAATCGTGGCAAACCCAGGTACAAATAGACAATAATAGGAACATAAGCACAGAAAATTTGCACTTCAGTTTTGTCAGTTGATGTCTGCCAATTTCTTATTGCTTTGGTCTTCTCTGGGTATGTTTCAATTCCATGGGCCGACACTACATTTCCCAAGAAATTTATTTTCTTTTGGAACAGGTGGTACTTCTTAGGAACCAGTTTCAAGTTGGCTGCGGCCACTTTCTGGAATACAGAGTCTAGGCATGATAGGGTCTCTTCAAATGTCCTTCCTGTCACAATGTCATTTAGGTAAACCTGACAGATATCTAACTACAGATTGACGTGACACAGTTTTATAGCCCTGAATATCTGACAGACACATGCACGAGTGTCTATTAGTGCGCAAACGCAGCTAATAGCCTTACTCTCTATCTATCTGGAAGACACATCGTCGTGGCGAGCTTGGCGACCAAGGACTCTGAAGGAGTGGTGGGCTGGCTCAGCTTTGCTACTTGTTTCTTACTCTATGGACATTATTACTAAAACAGCATCACTTTCATTGGCCGAAGCACACGTTTCCTCTTTATCTTTAATCTTCACATATGGTGCTTGAAATGGATGACGTTCCCTCTGCCTGCAAATATTTTTACATAATTATAGCATTGACAATGCATTAAATAAAAGATTAAGGAAACAAATGACTACAGCTGTCTGTAGATACCACAATAGAGAGCCAATGGCTTTTCTGGGGTTACATCTGGCATTGCTTTGTTTGCTTGAGCCAAGATGTACAGTAGATGAAACACGGGGTCGGAGGGGACACGTGTGTCTCAAATATACATTGCACTTAGTTTGTATGTGTATTGTAGCATTGCGTGTAGGCTGCATGGTTTCTGTCAACGCACTGCTGATATAAAATCAGAAAGGACAGAAAGTGAAATTATACATTTTTATTTGGAGAAGGAAATGTTAACTACCTGAAAGATGAGTAATCTCCCAGTAGATAACGTACTTATTTTTACCTGTCTCAAACAGGCGGATACGCCTTAAAGTCAAAATATGGCACTGATTTATTGTGTACTTTTATGAATAAATAAAATTGGAATCTGAATAAATAAGCCATTTTACAATTTTTTAAAAAGTTGTTAATCAGTGAAAATTGGTTGATTGCGATATCCTGCCAATGCATCAGACACATCCCTAATGTGCACAAAACATTTGTGGTGCAGCATGCAAACACACTATGTATGGCAACTTTCGTATGTACAGCAGTGAGATTATTTTTTATGTACAGGAATAAAGGTATGCACATGTTTATTTACATACAGCATGTATGTTATTTTGTTTCTGAATGTAAATAAATTACTGCCTACCCAGTGTTCTGTATAGTGATAAAATTGGTGAAGTTAGTAAACTATGCAATGGTAATGTCTTCTAAAACAATAATACGTCTGATAGGGATATAGCATATACAAAAAAAAGTAGTCTGAGAACTGTGGCTATTTAAAAAAAAAAATAGGCATGGCAATTATTGAAAAACAGCATATCTATGGTTTTTCTAGATGTTTCTATTCAGGCTTACTGTATTGCAGCATAATATAATAATGCTCTTGAAACTGAAAACCATAAACATGATAAAATGAAAGGTACAAATATGATTATAAAATGTCAAAAAAGTGATCAATAACAATGCACTCATGGTTGATGCGGGACTGGCGCAAAGTACGACATGTTTTCTAAAAATTGAAAATTATGTTGTAAGAATAATTAATTTAAAGAAGCAGTTTTTGATGCATAATTATACTTTATGTTTACACTCATGGTTTACCTGTGTTTAATGGGCACTGGCCATCAGAACCTCCAATGGCATACAAATAGCCACCAAGCACTGCTACTGCCACACCAAGTCTGCGTGTTGTCATTGGTGCAACTTTGCTCCACTTGTTTTCCTTTGGATCATACCTGGCACAAGCCAAACAAGAAATTAGGTTTCCGCTTCCATAGCTACAAAAGAATATAAAAGTAACAGATATGTATCCTGATTGCAGTGCCTACAACTTTAATACTTCCAACAAAGTTGTGCAGATATTTAAATACTCACCACAATATCACATTAAAAATAATTATAATAATATTATAGACATAACATATATAAGAGAGCCCCAATTTTGCACAGTGTCCCGAGTCTCCATAATCACATCATAAAATTGCAAACTTCCTAAAATAGGGACAGATTGAATCTGACCGCCCATAAACCAAAAATTGTGGTATTGTTTCTTTGTGTGAAGTATATGTTTTGTTGTCTCTAATGCAAAAATTTTGTGTTTATTAAATATAATATTTATGTTATTTTATATGCAGATGTTTTCCAAATTAAATGACACCCCCAAAGATGAATATGACTCTCCTTGTGCCCCCCAAACAATATTTTTATGTTCAGCAATACAAAACTTCCAGCAACCAAAGTCCAGTTTCAGTTACTTCTCGTGGAAAAATCAGAGGTTTTATGAAAATTATAAAAATTAATTTAAATATTTAGACGTGTCTAGCAGAAAGTTACGTATAACCATGTAATGCCAACAATTAAGTTTAAACAATGCACAGTGTAACTTCCAGCAGGTGCAAATTACATTTTCAGTTGATTCTCATGGAAAATAAGCAGTTTTATTTAGAGCTAGGGCAATGATAATCACACATCATGATAATCGGCCAACCAATGGATCTTTGCAGATTATAATGATCTGCCAAATTTCAACAATCCTTAAAACAGATTAGTATAGACAAGATTGTATGGCGAATGGAAACAAAAGCTAAATAACACTGAAATTCAAGTTAATAAACAGCAAAAATCTAAATTCAATTTAATACACAGTAGCATCAAAATGTAAGTTAAAACACCAAACAAAATTAAACATAGCCAGAGAAACCATTATTTTAACATCTTATAGATTTATAAGCAATGCACTAATATAAATAATGTAAATTTTTATTTTTTACTCCACACATTTCTTACACACACACATACACACACACACACAACCCCCTCACCCCCACACGCACGCACGCACAGAAATATATAAGAACATTGCGGAAAACTGGGATATACATAAACACACACACCCACAAAGGCTGTTCATGATATCGTGAGTACTATTGAAATCAACCTCTGAAAATGTCGCTGCCTCTACCTGCATATATTTTAATGGGCACACTGAGTGACATGTGACCAGTAGGGTTGGTAATGATGGAGGTAAAGTATTTTCATGTCTTAACGATGAATTAAGGCCATAGGTACGACTTTCTACTGCTCGTAACTAAGTAATTAATTTTACCCAATATGGCGTGTATACTGCAAAATTACTCTAAGGTTTAGTACAAATAGTTTTTACTTTGTATCCTAATTTTTGTAGACTGTGCAATCTACAGTTCGTGATTAAAATGATACTTTAGGAAATGAAAGTGTTCCCAGCAATGCTTTTGTTATGGCACTAAGTCACTAGCAGATCAAAAATATTTATTTACTGCTGAATAAGCAATAAATTAAAGAAATATTGCCATTAATTTCTGTATATCGTAAGTGCAAAAAGTCATGATTTTTTCCAAAGCATTCCGTTAATGAACTATGTGAATATTTGCACTAAACATAAGTTTTTCATACGTTTTAACAGCTAAATGAGCAGATGTGTGCGTACAAGCTCGTCTTGGGATTTCAAAAGTTCGCTAGCAGAGCTCATATTCCTCTCTCAGAGAATGCACACTAGGCACACAGAATCTAAGGTCCCATGTACCCAGAAGAGCGAAGATGTCTCGCTTTACAAAAGGAATGTCCAGTAAATGAAAAATATATTTGTCGCCCCGAGAGACTGCAGGTTTGTTTGTACAGTATCCACATGTTAATGTTGATTGACATCACATTCTTCAACTCGTATTTTAGCAGTTACACACAACAAACAATTATTATTAGTGTGAATTATTTTTATAAAAATGTCACATATTTTGAGGCTCCATACAAAAATAATTCCAGAATCCATGCATAGCCTATTCTAGCGCTATCAACAAGTATATAGAAGTCGTGTAGTTGCGTGGATTTATTTCAATTGATAAGTTCATTCAGGTTTCACGATTCTCATAAATTAAAATGTTAAGCACCCAAAAGTAAAGAAAATAAACATTTACTGCAGTTTTGAATGATACACTTTGCAACATGAAATTACATATAGTAGCTGTAAGTATCAGTGGCGAAGATGGGGCCCGGCTGCAGATGCAGGTCGGTATATGTTGTTCTTGGTAAAATGAGCACTTTCATAAGCCCTGCTTAAGATATATTTGAATGCATTTTGTATAAAATTAACATTGCTATGGGCATTATAACTTTATTCATGTGTTGATAAAGTGAAGCTGTGATACTATTATAGAAGTAAATATTTTACAAATGTGCTAATTCTTGTTCTTAGATGTATTATAAAAACAGAGTAAAAGAAATTGTTTCGGTACTCACAAATGTTTATGTAACAATTTTGACGTGGAACTACCTTCCCCCCATCGTTACCATCTTTACTGAGCGCATGCATGCCAGTTAAAATATTTATAGGTAGGGACAGTGACATTTTTCAAAGGTTGATTTCATAAGTGCTCACTTTAAAAACAGCCCTTAGTAAGGCAAAGCCTGTGTCCTAATCCTAAATTTGGCAGGACACTTTTTTATATCATATCTGATTCAGGCACATGGCCAGGGAGGGGACTCGAAGGGTTGAAGCCTCTCCTGAAATGTGAAGAAATAACTGATGAATGACATAATGGCAGGAAAGAAATTGTGTATCAATGTTCTTGCATATTACTGCTTGTAGTAATAGCAATACCTAGTTAATTTTCAAATTTAAATATTCAAAGTATGTCAATAATGTTTACGATCATTAACACGTACATCAATAAATTTTTAATGAAAATGTAGGTACATTGGTAAGTAATTTTAGTTTCTCAAACCGATTAAATATTATGGTGTATTGTATGCACATTTTTGTCTTTAAATGAACACTTGTCAGAGAAAGTCAGATAAGTCAGCCCTAGATGAAAAAGAATTCCTGCTACGTCTCTGATGTGTGTATGTATAATACACACACGTGTATATTTACTTACAAACACTGGGTATTTAAGCAGACACATTCATTTAGGAATATAAGTTTATATTCGATGATAGCCTATATATTCACAAAAACAAAATGTGTGCAAACTTCTGTAGAAAAATTAACGAGTTTTTACAGCCCTATTGTTAGTTCTTAAAAAACGACGTTACATAATAACATGGTCTGTAAAAATATTTATTTATTAGATTTTTTTTTCAATCTTGTACTTTAATTTGGACTACCATTAATTTAGCATGTCAATCATTTTATACCTTTTAATAGTTGGCGAAATAAGTACTGATTTGAAACACCCAGACATTTGTAAAATTAATAGTTAAGTTACAGTGTTCTTTAATACTGGTGTAACTCAACAAAAGCAATTGTGATAGGCAATAAAACTATGTAGCGCTAATGGTCAGATTTCGGTAACATCACAAATTGGTTGACCACAGAAAACCAAGTTATGTCATTTGGTAAATATAGAAGTGTCAAGTACCTGTACTCATATACTATGGTTCTATAACAGGGTTGGAGAATGTTCAGATTGCATTGTAATCTCTATCCCACTTCAAAACAGACAGATAATAAAAAATAATATCACTAGATGTGAAATGTTCATTGGTTACACTGTGCGTGTGATTTTATTTTACAGAACCAATAGATTTCATAGGCTTGTAAACCTTTCATGTCAGTGGAAGAGTTTGACATACCCTAACATTGCATGTAAATTTACTCATCATTTAAAAGCATAAATGGATTATTTTCCTTATTTGGAGTGGAGTGGAGTGGAGTGGAGTGAAGAGATTTATTAACACTGAGGTCTTGAGAGCCAATCCCTTATACAATTATAGGTGTAAAAGTACACATGTTTGTGGGAGATTTTTGCCACACAAATTCATGAAAATTAAGAATTATACAGTGATTCCCCATCACAAGCTAGCATTGACTTTTGCTGCTAGCCCCTTCCCACCAGGGTTGCTAGATTTTTCTTCTACTAAGTAGCCAAATTTACAACCAAAATGTGCCAGAAGTAGTCAATTTCCAATAAATATGTTTTTTTTTACGTAATAGGGTCTTGTATACCATGCACAAATATTATTTCACATAAAGTATCATTATTTAATGTTTATATACACCACAGTAACTTGCATCTGGCATCAGTTTTTATCATATACCTGAATCTCCTAAAATGCAAACGCAGTAATGATGCACAACTGTAAATGTTTCCCAGAAGCATGTAATATAAATTCAATATATATTTGCATATTGAAAAACATCAGTCTGATATGTACATGGAATACTAATTTTTATTAAAATAATATTCAAAAAGTGAGATGACTAACTATAAACAGAGAAGAGAATACAAACATGCTAATGGTAACATACATATAACAATAAAATTAGAGTCCTGCACAGTAAATAAATAATTACGTACATGAATACATTAATATACACAAGCATTAATTAACACAACATTACATTATACACTGAGGCGACAAAAATCATCGGATACCTCCTAATATTGTGTTGGACTCGACGTGGCATGGACTCAACAAGTCGTTGGAAGTCCCCGGCAGAAATATTGAGCCATGCTGCCTCTATAGACATCCATAATTGCGAAAGTGTTACCGGTGCAGGAGTTTGTGCACGTACTGACTTCTCAATTATGTCCCATAAATGTTTGATGGGATTCATGTTGGGCGATTTTGGTGGCCAAATCATTCGCTGGAATTGTCCAGAATGTTCTTCAAACCAATCGCGAACAGTTGTAGCCCGGTGACATGGCTCATTGTCATCAATGAAAATTCCATCGTTGTTTGGGTACATGAAGTCCATGAATGGCTGCAAGTGGTCTCCAAGTAGCTGAACATAACCCTTTCCAGTCAATGATCAGTTCAGTTGGACCAGAGGACTCAGTCCATTCCATTTAAAACAGCCCACACCATTATGGAGCCACCACCAGCTTGCAAACCGTTCCTTGTTGACAACTTGGGTCCATGGATTCGAGGGGGTCTGCGCCACACTCAAACCCTACTATCAGCTCTTACCAACTGAAATCGGGACTCATCTGACCAAGCCACGGTTTTCCAGTTGTCTAGGGTCCAACAGATATGGTCACGAGCCCAGGAGAGACGCTGCAAGCGATGTCGTGCTGTTAGTAAAGGCACTCAAAAGTCGGTCTTCTGCTGGCATAGACAGTACAGCCAAAGTTTGCCGCACTGTTCTAACGGACACGTCCGTCGTACGTCGCACATTGATTCTTGCGGTTATTTCACGCAGTGTTGCTTGTCTGTTAACACTGACCATTCTGCGCACACTTCGTTGGTCTCGGTCATTAAGTGCAGGCGGTCGGCCACTGCGTTGTCCATGGCGGGAGGTTATGCCTGAAATGAGGTATTCTCGGCACACTCTTGACACTGTGAATCTTGGAATGTTGAATTCCCTAACCATTTCTGAAATGGAATGTCCCATGCATCTAGCTCCAACTACCATTCCACGTTCAAAGTCAGTTAATTCCCGTCGTGCGGCCATAATCACGTCAGAAACCTTTTCACATGAATCACTTGACTACAAATGAAAGCCCAACCAATGTACTGCCCATTTATACATTTTGTACACGATGCTACTGCCATCTGCATATTTGCATATTGCTATCCAATGACTATTGTCACCTCAGTGTATACTACACAGTGCACAGTATTATTCCAGCCACATATAAATGCCTATTTAGTCAAAATTTGAATGTGTGAACTTTGAGAACTACACACACTCTCAAATACATTTTGCATTAGATAAAGATCTGTGAGTTGAACATTAATAGCTAATAGAATCAAAGCCTTCATCTAGCACTGTCAGAAGTTCCTAAACTTCCCCAGCATCCACATGAGTTTCATCCTTCGTGTACTGGTAAATAGAAGAATCAAATTTAAGCATTTATTCACATGGCTTGAAATCAACACAGTACATATTATGGACTTTGAAATGCATCTTTATCCTCAGAAGAGCATCTAGCATCTGAAACTGCATCTTGTTATGAAACTTGGTTTTGACAACTGCCATAAGAGAGAAGACTCTTTCCTATGCAACGTTACTAATTGGCAGTGTCAGCATTCTGATGACTATTATAGCTAGTTCTCTGAGTGGTTGTACTTGGTTCACTCACTCTCTTATACTGCAACATGAAAGGCCAAAATTCCAAAGTATTTTCAGGGATTTCTTTATTTCTCCAATCACTTATATTAATTGTTCTCCACTGTTCTACTATTGAGAGTTTATTTGGTTGTATGAATTTTATTATTGGCAAGTCTTTCAATGCAGGTTGAATTTGAGACAGAACTTTCTTTGGATAAAGCAATTTAATTTGTGCATACATATCCAAATTGTTAGGTATCCTTAAGCATAATTCTTTAAGGAGTCTTAACAAAAAATTTTTGCATCTGACTTTAATGTTTGTTTTGCTCTCACCAGTCAGAGATTACTTTTCCAAAAACCTTTTGAATTTATAACCATAATCAACATAATCATTGCTCAGAATTGCCAATAGGTTGTCAAGAGCATCTACAATTTGTTGATAAAACTCTTTGTTCAGTTTCACTTGAGAAAACAGGTTTCAATAACCATTTTGCAAATGATAAGAACTGAATCTACAAAAGTTCATGTATGCTTTCTTCATACAGGCTTTCTTTTTGGAAACACAGGTTAAGATAGTTTACCTGATAAAGGATGGGTTTCAAAAAAATGAAGTAGGCTTTGTTTACTTCATCATAAAGCATCTCGTTCAACATTCTTGCCATGTAACATTTTTCTTTTAATGTTACAATTCTGAAATGAGCAGCCAATTCTGTCCACTGGTCCAAAATGTTTTTCATTGCCTTGTATCGAGACAACCAGCGGGTATCAGAAAGTTTCAAAAACTTGAGAAATTTTCTTCCTTCCCCTACGTTAATTATCTCGAAAAAAACCTTGTACTGCAGTTGTCTCAATGAACTTGCACTGAACCACTTGTGAACCTCCCTTCACAAAAAGTCAGGGCAGTTTAGCAATTCCTCTGTAGTCTTTAATGCTACAAGATGTATAGAGTGGCACATGCATTTTACAAGTTGAAGATTTGGGTTGATAGACTTCAGTCTGGAGTATACAGAATTATTTTCACCTCATTAGTTGGCAACACCATCTGTAACAAGACCTATTAGTTCAATAACATTTAAATTTACAGACTTCAGAAATTCAACAATGGATTCATAAAGGGCTTGTGACGAAGCATAGGGCACCTCGACTATACCCAAGTAAACACTGATTATATTATTTTCTCTCTCATGAAAGTAACGAATACAAAGGTACACATACTTATGGACAGAAATATCTGTAGATTCATCTATGATTAGGGTGTAGAAACCATCACCGACTGAAACTACTAACGAATTTAGCATTTGGGGGGCAATGACGCAATTAATCAAACAGGAACACTTGGTACGGTGCAAATGAAGGTCTTCTAGATTTGAACCTTTGTCCACAGACTTTAAAGTTTCACAGAGGTGATAACTGGTTCTGACAGAAGAATGGACAGCTACATGGACTGCTAATTTCAAGTCCATTATTTCCTTATCTTTTTATACAACAGGAATACATTTCATGAAAGTCTGACTTGGTGGTAAGAAACTGGTACTCATTTTTTTCTTATGCATTTCACTGTTGGCATGGTTCTTCAAGTCTGCAACATGAGCCCTCAATGAAAAACTGGAAAGCCTACAAAATGCTTCACAGGCATTCTTTGATATTGTCATTGACTGTTGGAGCCAGCCTAGAATAAGGACCAGAGTTATTAACCTCTGCCAGAACAGAGCTGCATTTTTAATTTTTATAAGTGATACTTGAATATGGTTGTTTTCCTTTCATAATTTATGTTGTTTAACCAAATTTGTATTTCATAATCTACATTCACTTAATCTTTACAAAATATTATTCCTTACCTTTAGCCCACGCCCCACTTTCCATTTCCATCTATATTTTCTTATATTTTCCTTACACTTTGGCATTCTGGTGTTTGAAAAGGCAGCGTCAACAGTCACGCAAATACTTCAAAGACTTCATGCAATTCACAAACAGATTTACTTCTTTTTAAATGATTATACCGTAGTATTGTACCATTTTTGAAATAATAATTTTAATAATTATTCCTATTTTTTATGTTTAGTGTTGAACAAATTCATTATATTAGTTTAATTTTAATTGGGGATATTATTTTATTTTATTTACATTTGGTTGGTTTTGGGCGAATAACATTCATTTTTACTTATTGAGGGCCTTCTTACAAGCCTTTTTTCTGGCCTCGCAGCCTCACAAAATACGCTTTGGCCAGTTGTCAACGCATTTCCAGGCAGTTAACTGAACACGCAATTAATTTCAGTATGTGTATTTCACAAGCCATTTTTTTTGCGTGTGTCGCCACCACATCTGGCTGCAAGCCTTGTTTTTCTTTTGCCTTGTCCTTCAAGTGGGTAGTTTTTCACCTCGCATCATCTCTTTTCATGCTGTTGCTAGGCATGAAAGGCTTTGAAAGCTGCCATTTGGGTAAACTCATGCCATCTAGTGGCAACCACGGAAGCTCAGCCGCGTGCTTGTATCGAGCGTTCACCACGAATCGACCGCGCATTCTTCATCCCAATGGTTAGCTGTAAACATATGACTTGACGACGCGAAACTCTAGACTTCACTTGTAATCAAGATGAATTTTCGTGGAAGTTCATTTTACTACACATCATGTAGTTTAGATGTGCTACAACGTAGTTTAGTGCTAGAATGTTATGTTAGTGTAGTTTTCAACTTCTGTTATGGGTAAGTGCTGTTCTAATGTTTTCCTGACTCAGTTTTGCTATAACAGTGATTTTTGTATTAAATTGTGCCGACCTTTCCCGAGGCCGCAGTTTTACAGTATCACAGATCGCAGCTTGACAGTCCCATTTCGCTGTATCACTGTTATCCGAGTACCAGTCCGTACTGACTTGTAGTACGGGAAAACTGCAGCTTCGCAGTCTAACCTGGTAGCTGTGATGGGGTCCTCGTGACTCCTGTCACGTTGACCGAAGAACGGCAATGGCATTTTCTTTCTTCTCTTTGCTGGCAATCTCCACTTCATTTTAATTTTGATTGAACCCACAGTTTGTGAACTTCCCACAGTTTGAATTTTCAACAATGTGTGAACTTTCAAATTAAAAAAAAAATTAACTAACAAACTTTAAAAGGAAAAATTTGTTCATTATATACTTGGCTTACTTAATATCTTATGTTTACTAAAATATTAATGTCCTGGCAATTAAATATGCATATACAATAAATCTTATTTCTGCTATACAAGTTTTCATCATGTCATTCATATTCACTTTCTTATGCCAGTAAAAGGTTTACTGTTTGTTTTTATTTAAAATATATCAAAGTTTAATCCAAGTACTACTCATGGAATTATTTACTTTACTCCCCTCAGGATAATATATAACAATTATTAACTTTGTTATCATCATTCATTAATTACTGTTGGCATTTTGTATCCAGCACGCATATGTTTTGAACACTTAATTTTTTTTTTGAAGCAGTAATTATGGTAGCAGACTAACAACCAAACCAAGGCAATAATATTGTTATATTAAAGTACTTAATTAAATCTCAAACCTCACTGATGAAATTCATCACAAAAGGACCTTCAGATATAACTACCAAAAATATATAATCATGGTTAATGTTAAAATATATGTAACTGTCATTACCTTTATTAGGTTTCTTCCTTTTCAAGCCTACTGTTGTTTTAAAACATTTTTATAGCATTCTTAGAAATAAAATTTTTTGGGTAAAGCAGGCTTACATGTAGAAATTTAAATATCCAATGAACCCATTAGCATCCCAACTTCAAATTTGAGAGCCACATTAAGAACATACATCAGAAAACCATATTTTTTTTTTAGGTTTTAAAAATACCCCTTTTTTTTAAAAAATGTATGTCAAATTTTATTTAGAATGACATTGAACAGAAATATTATTAAAACCTAGTCGTTATATACAGGCAGCAGCAGAAATAACTCCCGAATTTGCCACCGCCATGGGCTCGGCGCTAGTGGTGGTAGGCGGCCCGGGGTTGTGTCATAGTGCAGCACCACTGCTGCCATTTCAGTCGCCACCATGGCATGGAGCGGTGAACATCGTGCGTTCGTCCTTGAAACCTATTTTAAAAATGGTGATTCTGTAATCACAACACAGCGATTATTTCGTACGCGCTTCGGAATAGGTCGACACAGTGCAGTCCCTGACAGGAAAACCATTCTATTATGGGTTAAAAATTTTAGAGTCACAGGTTCGGCTTTAAAAAATGCACCGCCAGGTAGACCTCGCAGCGCTCGAACTCCACAGAACGTTCAATTACTCCAACAAGCAGTTACCAAATCTCCAAGACGTCCAGCCCGTAGGCACGCTGCCAGCTTGGGAATATCTGATCGTAGTGTGAGAAGAATTTTACACCAAGACCTCCACTTTCATCCGTACAAAATCATGGTTGTGCAGGAACTTAGTGAACGTGATTGGGCCAACCGTATTGCATCTTGTCAGGCTATCCTGGAAAACGTTCCAACAGACGCAGTTGTGCTCTTAAGTGACGAAGCACATTTTCATTTATCTGGATTCGTCAACAAACAGAATTTTCGATATTGGGGATAAAATAATCCTTGGCAACTTCATGAGCGACCTCTCCATAGCCAATGTGTCACTGTTTGGTGTGCTGTAGCACACTTTGGAATAATAGGCCCCTATTTTGTTGAGGAGGAAGGACGAACAGTTACAGTAACGTCTCATTGTTACGTAGAGATGCTACACAACTTCCTAGAGCCGAAACTGAATGAACGTGGAAATCCTGCTGTATTGTTTCAACAGGATGGTGCCACCGCTCACACAGCAAGAGAATCTACGGCAGTCCTAAGACAAATGTTTCCAGGGCGTTTAATCTCACTGCGAGGCGACATCCCGTGGCCAGCTCGTTCACCCGATCTTACCGCCTGTGAGTTCTTTCTCTGGGGCTACCTGAAGAGTAGAGTCTACAAAAACAAATCGACGACAATCGATAAACTCAAAGCTGCTNGGCTTCAGACATGTCACGGTTGGCATTTGAGTGAGATTATTTTTAAAAAGTGAAAATTAAAAAAAAAGATCATGTTTAAAAATTAAGTGACAATTAAAAAAAGATTATTTTTAAAGATTAAGTGAAAATTAAAAAAATATTATGTTTAAAGATTAAGTGAAAATTAAAAAATTAAATCAAACTAAATGGCAAACATAATTCTTTTAGATGGTTTAATAAAATTTTGACTAGAATCGTTTGTGTATTTTTTATTAGTCGTTCAAATTCGGGAGTTATTTCTGCCGCTCCCTGTATTAAAAATAAATGGCCAAGACCCTACAAACCTGAATCTCATATATATACACACATATACACGCATGCACGTGCTCACACACATTCACGCACACATGCGCACATGTAATATTAAACTTTTGACGGATTTTTCCTCTGAAGCCTTATAGTACCCCTTTAGTATTTTATTAATTATGATCAGTACCTATTTGAGTATAGCTGGTCTAGACAAAACTGCAGTAAATTCTGCAACTGTCAAATGTCATGAGACACGAAACATTGTGGTTAAACACCTGAAATCAGCTAACATGTAACATTTTTTACGATCTCTAATATATATTTTACTTTTGTGTTTGTTAACAATTTGTGTGTTTAATGCTAAATATTATGTAATTTTTAATTAGAAAATTTTTTTATGTTAATTTGAAAACACCGAAAACATACCACCAACTTTTATAATTGAAAGTACCACTCTTTGATGTTTGAAAACACAGAAAAATTCATGTGTGTAGTTATGTGCTTTATAACAGTGTGGTTCGATGAATTATCACGAAACTTACATAGTGTGACAAATATTACTGTGAAAATATGCTGTAAAAATTTGGTTTAACTCATTTCAGTCATTGACTGTCCTTACAATTGTTTTCATTACTCGTGATGTAATAGCAATGCCCACCATATGCTAGTGCATAGTTTTGTATGAAATATTGATTTGAGAAATATTTATGCATTGTAATGTTGATAAACATAATTCTTAGATCATTTAACGATTGTTTAAAGCATGTTGTCTTCTGTATGAAGGAGTAAATACACCATATTATCCTAAAGCACGCCTTTNATTTAACGATTGTTTAAAGCATGTTGTCTTCTGTATGAAGGAGTAAATACACCATATTATCCTAAAGCACGCCTTTCTTGTGATACGTATGTACATATAATGAGCGTTCCAGCTTTTCACACTTTTTAAAGGTGAACATTCTAATGACTTGGCATTGTTTTTACAATGGGAAAAAGAATAACATATAACTCNTTCACACTTTTTAAAGGTGAACATTCTAATGACTTGGCATTGTTTTTACAATGGGAAAAAGAATAACATATAACTCCTCTGCTATTCTGTTGACAACCTAAACCAAATATGTTTTCTTATGACCTCAGAAGTGTTGACCAAGTTTAAAGGCATTCATTTATATCCAAGCAGAAAAACAATTGTGAACATCAGTCAGTATTCACAAACCGATATTATTTACTTAAACTAACATGTATATGTTAATAGTACTAATTACAATATTTATTACTTTTCATTGTTTAATTAATGAGTATGTAGTTTATATATGAGCCAGCTGGAAGTCGCATGGCAGTTTTTATTTTGATAGGTACGTGGAAAGATATGCAACAAACAGGCTGAAAGTAGAAACTTATCAGGGCTTTCAGGAGTGCTCACTTTACAGTGAACAGCCTTTAATGTGGATGGATTCATAGCGCGCACTAAACTCCATGGTCTGGGGCTCCACAGCTGTGCAAGTGGTGGTTCAGCTGACAGGCCTGTCCCTCAGCCCGAACAAATTGGGACACACGGCTTTTAGGAGCGCTTCTGAGCCAAGGTCAATTTAGAGGATTACGAACAATGGAGTTCTTGCTAAATGGTTTTTTCTCAGCCCCCTTGACCGTTGTCTAGATAAAGATACTCCAGAATGGAGGCTGTGAATTGCCTGGCTTTGGTCTTGATTACTACCCACTGGTTCCCGGAAAGGAGCATTATCTTGACCAACCCTCATCAGAATTTCACTTTGCTTTTCTACATAATTCATGTATTCACATTAACTACCTTGCAATCACTTCACTGATGACATGCCCAGCATTTCGTTCAGTTCAACAGTTGTGGCAATGTCTAACCCAAACTCTGGTCAAACTCTCACCTTCGGAGGCAACAATTCTGAGCCCTGTTACTGCATCACACATCTAACCACCCTGGTTTGAGAACCACTCTCTAAGAACAATTTTCAGAATACATTTCAAAAGATGTAATTGTTATTTATGTCATGATCAATGTAGTTATCTTACTACAGCCACAAATTTATCTACAAACACATTGTGAAACCCTTACATACTTCAATAAATTAAGAAACAAAATATGTGAAAATCACTATAAATGAATGAAATGAGCAAACAATATTTTGATGGCCAGTTTCACCAACATCCCCTAATATTGAAGGGTTACTTAAATCCACTTAAGGATGCAGAATGTTCCTTTAAGTGACCCTTAGACTGCCTTAGGTAGCCCTTAATTAAGGGACCAGAAATCGGGAACTTAAATAGTTAAGGACCCCTTAACCAATAAGAAAGCAAAAAGAAAATGGCTGCTACTGAATAAATTGTGTACAGATAACCACAAATGTGTTATATAGTACTTACTTTCATAATTTCATACTTAGTAAATAAAAATAAGACATTTTATTGTATCACAGTTATTGAAACAGAGTGCAAAGTCCTTATTTGCTGAAATAACCTATGCATTTATAACTAAATACATCTTGAGCTAAAAACATGTGACAGGCACATATTTTTTAGGTACTGTGCATTTTCAAGGTATTTACAAGAGGGAAAGCCAATAAATATGTTGAAAAAGAGTATTATTAGGCAGATAACAGACTAATAAAATATGAATTTATCGAGTACGCACAAGCCACCAAAGTATTTGAAATAAATAACAAATGTATGCCTTCACTACAATGCAAATGACTTATCACATTTTCGTAAAGTTCTATTAAAGGCATGTAATTTTTAAAGCAAAAATGTGTCTCACACATTTATGTATACGTGTATTGAAACTGGACCCAATATAAAACATTTACACTTGGTTTTACTACATTTGAAAATATTTAGTACAAGCTTTGCATAAATTCAACTTTATTTTCAATCAAAAATATTGCTAACGAGAACCCAATTAAATATGTTTAGGTGTAATGACAATCGTATGTAATCAATAAATTTTGGCACTGGGCATCTCTAAATTGTACATGAATATCAGTAATTGTATTCTCAACAATCTATCACAGTTTCAGAAAGTTCAGTTTTGGTTATTGACGAAAGTCAAGATAGAAATTAACTATGCAATCCTAATGGGAAAATGTACTTTCCTNATTAACTATGCTTTCCTAATGGGAAAATGTACTTTCCTCACAGTGTGTTATTGCTTGAAATATTATCTGCTAAACATTGCATAGTGTGTAAAAGCAACGTCATGAACATAATATTAATGTTCACACAAGTCTGTTTTTTACATCAAAATGAAAATTTTGAAATTGCAACCAAGGTGACTAATGTCATGGAAAAAGTCTAATAACATGTAAATGCCTTTACTAATTTTAACGAAACTTGTACTAAATCTTTAAAACACAGCAGTAACATCAAGCGTAAAACATAAAACCATTATATTAGCATCTGTAGTAGAAAAATTTGGGATAAAAGGTAGGCCCAGTGTTGCTTTCTGATGGCAATACGATTTTTTAGTAATATTCTTGAACATAATTTATTTAGTGAGGCTTTGCATGGAATACACATTACGTTTAGGGAATACTCAATTAGTGTCTGAACAAGTTAACACGCAATTTCATTAAAATATGTATCTTTAATCTAAATGATTACTTTTTGTGAATATATAAAAAAGTCTCACTTCTGACTAGTCAAAATGACACAGTCGGGGCCTCTATATGAACTGTTGTAACTTTTGCAGCAAACAATCACACTCGGCACTGATTAACAAAAAGTGATCCCAAAAATCACAAAATTGCAACACAACACTTCCACGATAATAAAGTAAGTCTTGAAAAATTAACTACTTATCTATTCACATACATAATTTTAACACAGTAAAAAAATTTGGTATGCACGTAGTTAGTTGAACGAATGGAATACACATTTTTTCGTACATGCAGCGACATCCATTCACATTAATTTTTAATATTTGTCAGGGAAACGTTAAAGCTTATAAAACAAATAATTGGTCAGGAATAATTTGCTCATAACAAAAGTTAACACATTTCAGGGGGGAAAAAATATTTATTTTTCCTTTTGTCTGTATTAATTTTCATTGGTTCATTTAGTCACATTGTAACATTGCTGATTTTCAGGGGATGTATTTACCGTTAGTTACAGATAGTATAATTGTATATGATTACAGAGTATTTACTTATGTTGCCAAGTAATTTAATAAAGTAATTTCCAAAGTCAGCTTTATTATAGCAGTTAACAAAATGCAGTATAATCTTTGGTTATTTTAATAGTTTATTGACATAGAGATCATGTGTAATTATATTTCATTTGTTTCTAGACAATATTCATAATTATAAATTTGGTTGTTATTCTTCATTTCTTCCCTAGAGGGTATTAAATATTGAAGGTTTATTAAACAAATGTACGAAAGAAAATATACTTGTTGTCTCTTGTCTCGCCATCGCTGATTGGCGGAGAGATGCGACATGGTCAGGCGACAGCCAATTGGAGGACAGGTACCAACATCAGCAAGGCAGAAGTAAAATCAAACATAATTTTTTCTAGCAGAAATCATACCACCACCGTAAAAGGCGGACACGTGTGGAAAATTACCATAAAACATGTTATAATAATGAATAAAAATATATGTTAATATTAACGTAACTGATGCAAGATCTTTTTAAATGTTCATGATTAATAATAAGAAACGAGTAAGAGTGATTAATTTTGTTTGAGAAAAGAAAAATAATTTGGTTGACTTTGTTGTAAGACGAAGAATGAGATAAAATAAAAAATATTTGAGAAACAGAGAATTTCTAACCTTCTGATTTTAGTTGAAATGTTACAACTGACGACCTGGTGATTATAACTGAAATGTTACAACATGACTCAAACATACCACTACCAACATGAGAATATTTACAACTTGTTTCTTTAAGCAACCCCCAGCCAAGTGGCCCTTACAAAAATGAGTTATATAAAAGTGAGAGACTCCAACATCCTTAGGGGCCACCTAAACTTAAGTGCCCCTTTGCTGGCAAACACACACACACGCAAGCGCATGGGTGCGCACACACACGCATGCACACACGCTCACACACACACACATGCTCATGCCCAATACCTATTTTTTTTATGAGAAATCACCTGCTGAAGTTTGTCAGTAGTATTCAGTTGCTTCCCATATAACAGACACTTGAAAACAGTAACATTATTTTATCCTGCACCTTTAGTTGTACTGCAAAGGGAATATTCCTTACATTGCCTTTTGTAGCAAACGTGACATACAAGTAACATTAATCAGTAAACAAAATATCTGAAGCTTAAGTCGTTAANTACATTGCCTTTTGTAGCAAACGTGACATACAAGTAACATTAATCAGTAAACAAAATATCTGAAGCTTAAGTCGTTAAATATCAGTTAGTGCATGTTGAACAAATGTAAGCACTGTAACCACTTGAAGTATCGCTCCCTACTGCCCTAGAAATTGGTCNCAGTTAGTGCATGTTGAACAAATGTAAGCACTGTAACCACTTGAAGTATCGCTCCCTACTGCCCTAGAAATTGGTCTACTAGAGATACAGCTATAATGTATGCCATATTGATAACTGTACAGATGATTAATAAGTTCATGGAGGTATTAAAACCGAACACTAGCATCTCCCACATTGCATGTCTAATGCAAGTTTTTTTAAAGCAAAGAAACAAGATCTTGGTCACAAATCAGAAGTAGGAAAATGAAATCAGGGTTTCACAATGTGCGTAACTAAGTCTTCAGCAGGCCTGTAATGGAGCTACGCAAAGTTACTGTAATAGATGTGACAACAGACTATCGCACCTTTGGGAAGAGGAGTCGGGGCTGTTTCGGAGAGAACCAGCGGAGGATTGCTAAACTGACCTTGGAACTGCATCACACAACTGTAGTTACAGAAGTTGCGAATGGACAGGTCCGACATCGTCAAATGGTACTGTGCAGGAGCCACCACGCTGCACATGTCGCACTTTACCCTGGAAAACACATCCACACAATCACTACAATGAGAAAAAATATTTCTACGACAATTTTCTGCACACACAATCTTTCTCCCCGAAAACATGCACACACACATACAAACTGCAAAATAAATAGTACACAAATATCAATATATTCAACATTACGTATGTCTGAAGTGGGAACAAATTTAGAATACGGATGATAGAAGCATGCATTTTTCAAAGCCTGTAAACAATCTTAAAATGTTTTTATTTTTGGTTTTACACATATAATTATATTCAACTAATAACAAATACTAAAAAATTATTTAAAATGTTAAGACTTCGCATGAAAATTAATATGATNATAATTATATTCAACTAATAACAAATACTAAAAAATTATTTAAAATGTTAAGACTTCGCATGAAAATTAATATGATTGAAAATACTTAAAAGCAGTCATAAGGTAAATGGTTAAAATAATACCCATACATTCTCCCCTCCCATATTTTATCCTGAAGGTACTAATGAGGGCATGGCTTATTGTGGACGAGTCAAGGTGGTGGTAAAGTAACAAAGGGAAGAAACACACATGCAAACACACAAACTCATTGCTACTTTTNATAATTATATTCAACTAATAACAAATACTAAAAAATTATTTAAAATGTTAAGACTTCGCATGAAAATTAATATGATGGAAAATACTTAAAAGCAGTCATAAGGTAAATGGTTAAAATAATACCCATACATTCTCCCCTCCCATATTTTATCCTGAAGGTACTAATGAGGGCATGGCTTATTGCGGACGAGTCAAGGTGGTGGTAAAGTAACAAAGGGAAGAAACACACATGCAAACACACAAACTCATTGCTACTTTTGGTTTATACATTCAAGACTCTAAGAAACTTGAAGATGACAAAAAAAATACATCTTTGCTAAAATATACCAAAATGAAATAAATGTTGTAGATGCTGAATCATACTGACAGACAATATTCCTTACTTATTGATCACAAAGGGATATAGGGAATTCAGAAAAACAATGATATAGAATCATAAAGGTCAGATTGTTTTATTTGGCAGTTGGGGTGAGCCACTCAACCAGCTCTCTTATATCTCCTGGCACTGGCTCTATTCTATCGTATGAGTGGTAGCAGTTGGCCTATCTACAGTATACAGGGCATAACTCCTCCCTACTGCCCAGCAAACTAATGGCCAAAGCTAATAGTCGTCCAGATGAGTTCAGAGATTTGGGCAGCTCTTAACAACAAGGTCTTGAGAACCGATGAGGGTGAAAGGAGGTAAGAATGGAGCAGAGCCGGATTGCAAGGGCGGGGAAACTGGAGATCCCCAATAAAACCCGCAGACCAGCGGCGTTGTCCGGCACGATTCCCACGTGCAAAAAATCCAGGAGTGACCCGACAAGATGATTGAACCCGGTTCACCTTGGTGGGAGGTGAGCAGTCTAACCGCTCAGCCACCCCGAAAACTAATAGTCAGTTGGAGCTAACTGCTAATCTTAACAGGTATGTCTGCTCTTGCTCATTACAGCTAGGAAAAATAACTTAAGAGAACAGTCCTCTTCGACCTCCTGCTTCACCTTCCATGTCGAGAATATGATAACCCAAGTAGTCCAAAATTCTGGCCATATGAAACATCGCAATAGCCAGCTAGAAGATACCCTCCACCCCAGGAAAGAGTCAACGAGAATGCGTGTACAAGATCTCCAAAATGGTTAGAGAACCCAACTGGTTGAGAGTGACTTGCAGAGGTATGAGTGAGACAAACACAACATTTCTCCAGACCATAACACTGCTGCCGTCAGCCTGTGTCTTCCTACAATGGTTGCGGGATGCTTGTTCTCGGAGGTTTCCTACCTGACACACGAAAATCCATATTTTCGATGGAACAGGAAATGTGAATCATCGAAGAAGGTGACCCTTTCCCAATCAGAAGAAGTTCAACAGGGAAGATGCACACTTTTTCCTGTTACCTTTTTTCCAACAAGTACAGTAAACCCCTGATTTTACAACCCAGGATTTTGTAACAGTAGCAATTTTATGACAACATTCTACGGAACCACCAACACACCACAAAAATTAAGAAAAAATAACAAATTTTAGACAAAAAATGCAAGAAGTCTGAATTAAATTTTATTTAAATAAATTACATTTAGTATGCAGTAATAAAATATAATAAAATATAGGGGTTGTCGCTAACATCAGTTAGTAGGCCATAATCTATAAAAAAAAAATCTGGGGAAAATATTCTTACAAGATGCTTGAGGGGCATATCCCAGTTCACGAGGGATGGAGGTCTTAATAAAAATAAAAGAACTAAATTTAATTTTAATTTTATTCACACAGCTATTATTTACAGCATTAATATATCTATTGCCACTATTACTCTTTATAATTCTCAATGAGTGCAGTATTTAATGTCTATCTCAACTCTAGTTAAAGTCCTCCTCAATGTCTGTTTAGTTATAGTTAATTAACTCACACTCATCATTAACACATGTTCAGTCAGTCTGTTGCCGTCATTCACACATCCAGTCCACTAGTCCAGCCTGCCGGTCACACCCTTCACTGCACTGGTGCTCGCGGTTACAGATTTTCATCCCGCTGGTCACTTCCGGCATCACTCATCGCTCTTCTGGCGCGTCGTCTATCTCTTAAGGCAGCACAATCGCCCAAACTCTAGAATCTCGTGAACTCCTGACTCGGAAGCCCGTCACACTTTTATACTATCACTGGTCTTGATATGGAAGATTCAAAGCACCCCGAGCCACGCTGAGAGAAACTAGGGCAGTAAACCAGAAAATTCTTCAGATAAATACGTAAATTCTATCCGCCGAAGGTCAGGAGCATGAGAGCCATGGCGGCAAGCCAGTGTAAGCTTGTCTTTGTCTTCGCCACCTGCTCTCGGCATACGTGCTTGACCTTCACACAGTTCTGCTTTCACAAGCGATGCAAAGCAGCAAGCGCANCATGCTTGACCTTCACATATTTCTGCTTTCACAACCGATGCAAAGCAGCAAGCGCATAACAATATGTCAAAACCTTTCTCTGAGCCACGCGTGGTAAAACTTCCATATTTCAATGTTTTTAACTTTTTTGGTGACAAGGGGAGGTCAAGTATACGCTTCACTGGTATAAATTTATTCTGAAGATATCTGCCTATTAAATCAATATTTTATTTTAAAACATGTTAGTTTTATGTCACACAATTTTATACAAAAAATGCACTTTAAGCTTGGTTAGTTTTGATTTTATGACAGTATTTTTAGGAACAATAGATGGTCACAAAACAGGGGCCTACTATACAAACTGATATTGTCCCTATAAAGTATTACAGTTAAAAATTAGTTTTAAAAAGAACGAACACCTGTCAAAATGCATTGCTTACACCTGGTCTCATCAAAACATCACAGTTCATATGCCAACTCACTCATCATCTTGTTTGTGTTAGCCATGAGCATTTTAGATGAGCCGTTTCACTGTAATAGGTAATGGAAGTAGCAAGTAGTCACCAAGAAATCCAAAATGCTACTTTGTAACACACTGCAAAAACAGCTAATAAAACATTGGCAAAATATCTAAAACCTGATGGTCTATGAAAATTAAGACTACATGAAATGGTGCTTCAGAGGCATTAGGTATGGCTCTTAACTATTTCCCACAAATAAACACAGTGGATTCTCTATTCATCATTTCTCAAAGAACTAAAAAAATATCAATACATGTAGACTTTCAATGTGGTCTTGAAATGCAGATAAATCAAAAATGGGAACACNAAATATCTAAAACCTGATGGTCTATGAAAATTAAGACTACATGAAATGGTGCTTCAGAGGCATTAGGTATGGCTCTAAACTATTTCCCACAAATAAACACAGTGGATTCTCTATTCATCATTTCTCAGAGAACTAAAAAAATATCAATACATGTAGACTTTCAATGTGGTCTTGAAATGCAGATAAATCAAAAATGGGAATACNGAGAACTAAAAAAATATCAATACATGTAGACTTTCAATGTGGTCTTGAAATGCAGATAAATCAAAAATGGGAATACAGAATATGTTCTATGGGTGTGAACTTTCAATCCTTCTGGGTTCAATACAGAGGGTCCACTGTATTTCTGTTCAAGGAAAGACTTTTGACTCTTGTATTAATATTAAATTTATCTCTCAGCATACAGTATACACTAATAAGCTGGGATAATATTGTTTATTAACATTAAACGCTAGCAGGCTTGTTATAAACACACCACATCACAACTACCCATGAATAGAGAAGCAAATTTATTGGTATTTGCCTCAATGAAAATAAATTTGAGCATTAAATAAGTATTTCGCATTATCACTCTACAATTATAGGATTTTAAATAAAATTGCAGTACAACTACAAATACTTGATCTGTGCAAAACAAACACCCCTACTACCATACACCGTCTTCCACGAGGGAAAACTGCTGATGTTGAGAGTTGTTATGAGCAAAACTGCGCATAAAAACCATTGAGATTTCATTCCAGATGAATATCTGTTAATTCTCTGAATCACCAGCAGCATTCTCGGCACTATATGTTATTTGTGTGAATTATTATGTTGGTGTTTAAGCATGTAGATGGCTATAAAAATTTGTATGGTCATTAAAAAAGCTAGAGTACAGTATTGTAAATTTTGTGTCAACAGGCGTCATGCATATAAAACTGAAAATTCAATAATTTACACACAAAAATAATTCAAAACATTGCCACACTTGGGTTTTATAGTTAGGGTTTTCTTCACATTTATTTCAGGAAATTGCTTTAGTAAGTTAATGTACCGTATTTCTTACAAGTAAATACATCTATGATGTTGCATCATACAATTTTAATGTTGAAAGTTCAAGCACCCAGTGCAGGTTACATTTACTTTAAACATTAAGAACCATTTTAAAAAGTAATAAATAACTTATAATTTNTCAAGCACCCAGTGCAGGTTACATTTACTTTAAACATTAAGAACCATTTTAAAAAGTAATAAATAACTTATAATTTTTTTTTTTCTTAAAACCTCATTCAACATAATGAATTTCTCGACAACTAATAAATAAATTGAAATATTAAAAATGACATGTTAAAGCAGGGTACTTATGGTTTTGCTATACAATTTTAATATGAACATGCATGAAAGCTAATTTTCCGCCCTTTAACATTTTAACGTACAATTGAGTACATAGGGCTGCGTCCTGGTTTGAAATCAGTAAGAATAAGGTATAGAGAAAAACATGTTAATTAAATTCAGATATTTGAAGTCAATTTTGAAGATATAAACTTGAAACAAAAACCTGAGTGTGAGAAATGATACTCTGAAGCTACTTAGCAAGGTTAATGTAATAATTTGTTTTTCAGTAGTTTTTTAATTAGTTTTTCTCTTCTTATTTTTCCATATTACAAAAGGTTTTGGTATGGAAGAAGCACATATTTTTCTGTTCAAACAGTCNATATTACAAAAGGTTTTGGTATGGAAGAAAAACATATTTTTCTGTTCAAACAGTCAATGGTGGTAAATATCACTATTTAAAAGTAATGCCAGAAAACCAAATTATGTTTTGAAAATATTTTGTGCAGGGTGCAAATTTTACAAATGAGCGAGCAGACTAATGCCGGGAAGATGGCCGGCTACCTGCCTCACTGGGTTCAGGTGGTGAGTCCAAGGAGCGAGAGCCCATTAGCAGTAATCCCTGCAACTCTGACGTTGCTCTCAGTATTTGTTTCCTTGAAAAACTGTCGGAGACGTGTTTTTTTTTAAATTAGTAACAAGAAGTTTAACTACCACATAAATAAAAGAAAATCAAACCGTAAATAAATGCATTATATTTATTTCCTATTATGTTATAATACGACAATATTTTTGCATACATTCATGAAAATTATGTTTAATTACGTATTATTATAATTTATAATTACACCATTCCCCTCCCCACTTCTGCATTTTTTCCAGCGTACCCCTCTTTTCTTGGCCTTGACTAGCTCTACTCCCATTCGTACCTCTCCCCTCCATTATAATACCATCTTCCTTATCCCTCACAACACCCGCCCGCTCCTCTTACCCTAGCTCCGGCCGACGCGAGTGTCGCCACACAGACTAACAAAGGCTGGCTCGCGCGTGGCAAGTGGGCGAATGTCACTTGCAATACAACGTGTTTAAACATTTTAAAAATACAAGTTTACAAATGTTCCTATCGCTATAGCGAAAGGCTTCATTGACAGATTTTCGTTATAAACGAAGTTAAGTACCCGTACCTTTCAAATTATAGGGAAAATGACAGTGGATTTAAAAACTATCGCAATAGCAGATGTGTCGCTATAGGCCATACTCGTTATAGCGCGGTTCCACTGTATGTATTAGTGGTGAAACTGTGCAGTTTGTATATGTATCTGTTTGTTTGTTTTACACTTTTAAACAATTATATATGAAATTGTGAATGTGGGTATACATGTTTGTGTTATGTTATATCCTTGAAAAATTAAGGGCTGAACTTTGAAGACATATATTTGGGATAAGGCATTTTTTAGAGTTCAATTCGAGTTTGTTTCAAGTTCGATGAATTATAGCATGGTTCGGTTTGAGATTGATTTGTGGACAGTTTTGAAGGTTCAGATCAAGTTTGGTTCGATAAAAATATTCTACCTTCTAGTTTGGTTCGGTGCCAAAATCTANTTATAAACGAAGTTAAGTACCCGTACCTTTCAAATTATAGGGAAAATGACAGTGGATTTAAAAACTATCGCAATAGCGGATGTGTCGCTATAGGCCATACTCGTTATAGCGCGGTTCCACTGTATGTATTAGTGGTGAAACTGTGCAGTTTGTATATGTATCTGTTTGTTTGTGTTAAACTTTTAAACAATTATATATGAAATTGTGAATGTGGGTATACGTTTGTGTTATATGCTTGAACAAAAAAGGTCTGAGCTGTGACAGTTGTTTTGTTTATACAGTACGTTTATTTTTTATGCTACATGTTGACTCATTAGAGATGGAATTGTTAAGGTGGTTCTACATGTTTGTTTTATGTTATATCCTTGAAAAATTAAGGGCTGAACTTTGAAGGCATATATTTGGGATAAGGCATTTTTTAGAGTTCAATTCGAGTTTGGTTCAAGTTCGATGAATTATAGCATGGTTCGGTTTGAGATCGATTCATGGACAGTTTTGAAGGTTCAGATCAAGTTTGGTTCAATAAAAATATTCTACGTTCTAGTTTGGTTCGGTGCTAAAATCTGGGTTCGTCCCACCTCTAATAATTGCCCATCAACGAGACCTGAGATGAAATTTAACAGAAAGGGATATCGTAAATATTGTGTTGGAGAATTTTGCTCCTCATGTACATGCTCATTGCATGTTATGGCAGTGGAACTGGAAGGTAGGCTCGGAGCTGCTAGTGAATACTGTGCTGCTTTTCCTTCCCTCCCTTAAGAGCTTAAGACTCGCAACTACCATGTTAAGTAATGACCAGCAAGAAACACGTTGTTGCGGAAACAGAGAGGCTAGCGGCCATCAGAGCCGTGATTGTATGCAGCCACGTTTTGATCTTACTGCTCATAAGGGTGTTCAATGTGGACGATCTAGACTTTACGTCAAAATTCTACATTGTCTGGAAACAAACCGTGGTTGGAAAGTTGAGCTGTTTTTCTGGTTGAAGTTTTATGAGTAAAATCTGCATCAGAAGAAATACAGAGTGATCAAGAGTAGCGTGGTAGAAATCACTTGCGGTAATGAGTCGATTCCAGCTTTGATTGATACAGGGGCGGCACATTGTGTTGTCAGTGAAAACTNTGCTCATAAGGGTGTTCAATGTGGACGATCTAGACTTTACGTCAAAATTCTACATTGTCTGGAAACAAACCGTGGTCGGAAAGTTGAGCTGTTTTTCTGGTTGAAGTTTTATGAGTAAAATCTGCATCAGAAGAAATACAGTGTGATCAAGAGTAGCGTGGTACAAATCACTTGCGGTAATGAGTCGATTCCAGCTTTGATTGATACAGGGGCGGCACATTGTGTTGTCAGTGAAAACTTNAAATCACTTGCGGTAATGAGTCGATTCCAGCTTTGATTGATACAGGGGCGGCACATTGTGTTGTCAGTGAAAACTTCTAAGGGTTGTTACAAAGGTGAGGTAATATTGGGATTGGAATTTGGGACGTATCAGGGTGACTGTAAAATTCAATGAAAACACCTTGTAATTGGTTTTTGTGCCATTAATTAAAAATTTATTGCGGTCAGGTTCAGGTACATTTTTGGATTGTCAGGCACCCATCTTACGAGTATGTATTTCCGCACGAAGTAAACGAGCGTTTAGTTGGCTTGTGCAAGGAATTTAGTGATGTGATAACATGTAAAATTGGGAAATGTGATGAATTATCATGTAAGTTTACCCTCACAGATGATGTTCCCATGTGAGATAGGTATTTTAAGTGCCATTCACTGAAACTGCACGCCCTTTTGCAAAATTATTCAAAAGTTGTTAAGATGCAGGAGTGATAGTACCTTCTACTTCGGAGTATTTAATTTCTTAGTTAAAAAAAAACATGATAATAAATACAGGTTAGTTGTATCATATTTTGGCCAATAGAAAAAGTTATTAAGATCTGTTTCCGCTCGCCAGTGTTGATTGCGCGTTACATCATCTTGGCAAAGCTAAAGTGTACTGATTGTTCGATTTAAATAACAACTTCCATCGGTATTTATTAGATTCATCTTGTACGAAATACATGGCCTTCAGTACGCCTTGGAACCAGTATGAATTTATTAGGATTCGGATGGGAGCAAATTTTGGCAGCCAGGTTTTATCACTAGTTTTAGGTCATGTTCTCCAGAGATAAAATAATAAAAAAAATCTTAATTATGTAGATGATGATATTACTTACAACGAAGATTTTGAATCACATATTCAGCATTTGCATTTTGTTTTGAATAAGTTTTGTGAAGTGTGTTTGACTATTAATCCTAATAAGGATGCTTTCGGTTCTCCGCAAATCAAGTTTTTGGGTTATGTTTTGTGTGAGGGACATTTGCTTATTGACTAGGATAGTTAGGCTTAGGCCAATTTAAAATTTTCCATGTCCACGTAATTTAAAGAATGTTCAGAAGGTTTTTGAGCCTTATATAGGCTATTATTCCCATTTCATAGAAAAATACTCACAAGTTGGCAGCACCTTTATATTTCTTAAAAAAGAAAGGCGGAACTTTTGAATGGGTAACTGAACACTGCTTAAAGGAAAGAATTACCCCACCTCCAATATTGAGGCTTCCTGATTTTGCCGAGCCTTTCTTTGTTCAGGTTGATGTGTCGCCTATCGCTCTAGGTGCAGTTTCGGTTCAGCGGATGGATGGTCAGATTGCCCCCGTGGCTTTCGCTAGTCTTTCTTTGTCAGAGCCTGGGCGGTAAATACGAATACACGAGAAGGAAACTTGCAAGTTTATTTGAGTTGGAGAAATCACCTTTTACATAGAGCATGATGAATGCGATTTGTACATGGATAATGAGGCCTTGAGCTGGGTGTTGAACCACCCCCATCAATTAGGAAAGTTGGGCATTGGGTACTTCGCCTTTCTCCTTTCCACTTTAAAGTGCATCATGTTCGTGAAGCAGACAACCCAATTGCTGACACACTGACACATATATACGATACAGGGGATTTTGAGGTAATTTCACTAATTACTATTTGCAAAGATGTTTTCTTTTGTGTTTGAAATATATTTTTCCCCATAAAGTTTGTGTTTAATCTAGAGATGTCAAACTCGATTCCACAATTCCTNTTTGTGTTTGAAATATATTTTTCCCCATAAAGTTTGTGTTTAATCTAGAGATGTCAAACTCGATTCCACAATTCCTTGATAACCACGATTCTTGAAGAATCGTATAATTAAGAATCGGAATCAAGAATCAGAAGACCAAGAATTGAAGCATTAAAAACAAATTACTACAAATACATAACCTATTACCTCTCAAAAAAGATTTAAAATTACTTGATTTATGCCAGTAATTGAATAAATCTTGGAAAATTATTTTGTGTATAAAAATATGAGATGCGGAAATAATCTGAAAATAAAACTGTACTGGCCATGTTAAAATTCACCATTTGGTATATTAGTATTTAGTAGCTTCAGTTTGGTTGCCATTTGGTTGTGATTACGTAGTTTTGTATTTTTGCAAATTTCGTTACATACTAAAAACTAAATAATAAAGAGTACGTTATCATTTTGTCGATTAATTCAGGTCAAGTGACCTTTTAGTAAACTAAAAAGGCCAATTCAAACACTGCCTCACTTTTTGCGTGACCTATACTTTTCTCACGCGAATAAAAAATAATGCTTAAAACCTCCACTACATAGCAGATAATTTCAACATTACCACGGCAAAGGACTTATATAAAGAACATAGCACTTTATCAATTTGCACGTGGTAGAAATTAACTTTTTACTCCACTCATGGAATGTTCACTTTTGCACTTTTTGTGCCTTCTTGTGGCTTGGATATGACGTTTCTTCGCTCACAACAACGTAAATTACGTAAGCATACTTCACTTTTTGCGTTATGACTTGGTAAGGAATGAGAAGAAATTATATTTGTACCATTGTAATATTTACAATAAAAAAATTAAAAAATAACGTTATGGTAAAAGGAAACTAAGTTTCTAGACATCTTACGGCTTTGGAAAGCCGTCTGGCATCTGCCGTGGTTGTTTACTAGACTACCAGCGCCGTTGGTTTAATTCCGCAGCAGCGCTGTTAGTACTCAAACCAATAAGCTATGCCGTTTAAAAAAAAAACACCTTTTAAAAAATGAGCAGTGTAAGTTAACTGTCTTACAAACAAAATGGCAAATAAAGTGTCTGCAAAATACCTTTATATGTAGAGGTAATAATGGAGGTTTTCTTTCGCTGTGCTAATATTGCAGACTTTAATGTGTTGGCGAACATTTATCAAGGCAAATGAGGTTTGGAAATATTTCTGAATAAATTATGTCGACAATATCACTCGCTCCCCCTCCCCTTCTCACTTCTCCACGCATATCCCTTGCTTTCTACAGATAATATTTACATAATTGTCTATCAGCTCACAGAAATTAACATCATGCAATACCTAAAACCAATCTTTACAAATAGTTATTTAAAAATTTATTCAGTTGCTATTAAAATTATATACGTGATATCTAACCGTTACAGTATTTACAATCAAGTCTGTATCAGTCCATTCAGTCCCACCTTGTTTCAATCCAGACATCATCAGTCTTTCTGTCAGGAATGTTCTGCAGTGCCCCGAGCACTCCCGTACACATCCGCAATCTACTCGTCCTCCACAACACTCTTGCACCTCGTCCAACGCCACTGCACAAACACACTCATCCGCTGCAGTTTCACATTCATTCGCTGCTAGTCCTCCTTATTCGTGTTCCCCGCACTTACCCAGATGGCTATCAAACTCCCGAACCTCCAGCCTTGCTGGTTTTTATGGTGTCTGTACATGGCCAAGAAAATTCTTCACAAGACAGCCCACACTGAGGTTCGAGATGACCAGAAAACTCGCGCAATAACCTGCAGCCGCCGACCCCTCTTGCAGGAAGAGGGTCGTGATGCCGGCTCAGGTCAGCTGTCGGAGAAGAGTGGATCAGGTCGCGGTAACCTATCTCTCTGCCGCGCCAAGAATGAACGCGTGCCCAGAGTGGGGAGGGGATTAGGGTCCACACGTAACATTACAGGTGGTTACAGTATAATGAGCTAACTGTGCTGACCGACACAAAATCAGTAAATATTAGGTAGCAAATAAATTAAAACAGCTTAACTACAGAAAATCAGTTAAAAAGTCACAGTAAACGCTGGTTGCTTTTGACGTACACAGAAGCTCTTCAGCACGACAGTGGTACTAATAAACTATCTGCTCTTGGTTTGCTTCTGTTAAAGTTTTGCGTAACAAGGAAGAGTCAGCGAGCTGATGCAAATAAAATATAAATGATAGAACAGTACAGCCTGCACTTACTTCTTGTTTGACACAGCGCTCATCGAGACGGAATACAACTTCAAACAACTCAGTGAGCACATCATGAGACACTGACCCGCAGCTGTCACACGCTTAATCATGTCAAAGTTATACTTCTTCACCTATCAAACAACAAAGAAAAAAAACATACAAATTTACATAACTTCACCAATTCACATGTACAACATACAACTAACAAACAAGCATACATGTGTGTGTTTAGTGACATATATATATATATATATATATATATATGTAAAAGCAGGAAGTGAATCAAAATATATGAACAAAATTCTTTAAAGGAGCTAAACCAAATATTTACTGTACATCTATACAAATCAACACAAAATTGAACAAACTACACGTGTACTAAATAAAATTAAAAAACGCCTTTAGGT
The DNA here is from genome assembly GCA_002778355.1 of Clitarchus hookeri. NCBI lineage: Eukaryota > Metazoa > Arthropoda > Insecta > Phasmatodea > Phasmatidae > Clitarchus > Clitarchus hookeri. Next base: position 290,054 of record NQII01001721.1, on the reverse strand, counting down.
ATTTAAAACCATGAAAATCAAACTGGCTTATTAGATGCCTACCTAAGCTAAGGCAGTATCAACATGAATAAAATAAAACTGGTTCTCAATGAATACAGTTGCCCTACTCAAGAGAAAAAAACAATAATAATAGCTAACCTGAAGAATGAATGAACTTAAAAGAGTGTGGAGGTAGAGCAGGATAAAGATTTGGGAATACACTATACGGGAGTACCCTACAACAACATTAAATTACAATATTACCCATGTGAGGAGTATCTGCCTAAAAAATTCCTAATCCAACAGCTTAGGACCTAATATGTGAGTAGTGCTGAACACTTGAGCCAGCAATGGGTTCAGCTGAATTATTTAATGCTAAAAGATTTTTAGCGATATGATTGGATCAGTTTATGAAAATTTAATTAAAAAAATACATATCAATAGTCACATTTTCCTCATAACAAATGGCGAGTATATAATTGTAATTGATATTCAGGTTCCAGTGCAGAACATTTTTTTTACCTACTGTGAAGCTGGGTCGGAGAAGGATGCACAAAGTTGGCTTCCGTTTGGTAAACGTCATGGTCACTGCATACATTTGTAATGTTGCAGCCAACAGAAACAAGATACAACATACTCAGCTCGACTCATTCAGTAGGAAAATAGAGACACGAGAAAAGTTTGTAAATAAAGACACCAATATTAAAAAAAAATGTCACAATTTTTCTCCCGAGATTTATTGACCTTTATGCAGTCCACACATTGCTGAGTCAAACAGTTGGTCATTTTGAAGCCTACCGTAGAAAGGGCTGATCAAAAAGGCCAGACTGTCAAAACACCGTATTGAAAATGTGATCATAATCAGCTTCCACTACGCAATAGGTATCATACCTAGTTATGGATTTTACTAGCTTTAGATTACCGACTTAAGTTTTGATTGATATATGGCACAATGTCATTTTCCTGTACATCAGAAGCAAAACGTGATACAAAAATTAACTTAATACAAGGTTTCACTGGCTTAGCTACTATTTTTAATGTTTACATTATTCCCTACATCAAGTTGAACTTGCTCCTGCATCGCAGCCTGTAGTTACTTAACTATTAACATTTTTTGGACTGAATATATAGAACCCCAGCTTGTGAACAAGAAACACACAATTCCTTATCTATTTCCTTGCATACCCTCGAACATAGCCCATAGTAATGCATTATCTTCCTTCAGTTCTCTTACCTGGTTAGATAAATAATGGAATATTTGACACAGTGCCTTGGACCACTGAAAAACAAGAGGCAAGCAGGAGCATTTGTTAAACACATCCAGCTCCTATGAGCGCAGATTGCCAAATGGAGCGCCGATCGCCTAAAGGAGCACAGAAACCGTACGAGCGCAGATTGATGAATGAATGAACAATAATAATAATAATAAAGGTAAATTTTCCAATTCTTGGCACTGTTAATGTATTAAAATGCAACACATCTACCTGTTCAAAAACAACAGTTTTTTCCATTTAAACTAGATAATCTAAAGGTGGATTTTATGCTGGTTAAAAATGTCTACACAGGTGTGCACCTCTATAAAACTTATTTTGTAACACTGGGAAGCCACTTATACCCTCCTGAGATATCACTTTCTTATGGAAGACATTCGACTATTAAAATACAGTATTATTTTGGTAAAAAAATCCTCTGATTTTCTNGATATCACTTTCTTATGGAAGACATTCGACTATTAAAATACAGTATTATTTTGGTAAAAAAATCCTCTGATTTTCTCACAAGAAGCTAAAGAATATGGATGTGGGTCATCATTTAATTTGGAAAATGTCTGCCTATTAAATGAATAAATATTTCATTTAAAAATCAATTTTGCACTGAAAAAAAAACCACAATTCTTGAGTTATTGGGGGGTGGCATGGTTGTCAAATTCAGTCTGTCCCAATATGAATTCATTCTTCATTCTCAGAAACTGTGACATTTAGTAAAATCAAGTCTTTGCTGAATTTGGACAAATAAATTTACCAATTAAATGTGCCAAATACCAAGCACTTAAGAAAAACCAAAACTTAACAAAATTTACTAAGCTTGGCTACTACATGAGCATTTTAAGCTGATTCTGCCGTTTATTCTATATAAAACTCTTTACTGCAAGGTCAACATTGTACTTTGCGCTTTGTGTTGCAAGAACGCCACAACTTGTAGGGTTCTTACCCCACAGTGTATTAAAAATGCACTTTAACAGTAAATTAATTCAACACAAACTAAATGAAGCACAAGCTCCACTGCCAATAGTGCACAAAATCACTAACAGTAATTAACAGAGCTATAAGCGTAAGACAAAAGATGCAATCGTTAAATATTTCCCAATGACAGAAAACATTTGTGACAAACCAATATTTTTATCATACTTTCAGCTACTGTTAAAAATTAACGACTTTCACAGACCATAAGAAAAAATAAAAACTTTAAAAGCCTTTAAAACTAATATTAGAAGTAAAGGACTTTTTAAGAACTTCTATGAATTGTAAAAACCCTCGTCGGTTAAACTCAAGTAGACTAACATACAACACTAACTTCATGGCAACTAAACTTCTACGCTCAATAATGGTTTTTTTCTGTCGTATGTTTTGTTAACAACATGCATAACTTCAATTATCTTTAATTATCTATCCAACATATCACCAACCTTAACACTAATAGTAAATTACTGGTACTAATTACATGCAGTGTAAAGTGACTTTTGAGTCATCCTAAATTTCCAGTAGTTTTTTTTACAGAATTATAAAACTCATAGCATGCAACTACTTAAATAACTGAGGAAAACTAGGACCACATGAAAAGTGTAACTCACTTTGCACCAAGTACAGGGAACAATTTTGCGATTCGCCAAAATATAAACGTTCATACAAGTCTTGCAGCAGAAGTTGTGCGGTGCATCATCGTAGAAGACTGAGAAATTGTCAATCTCTCGTTTATCAAAATACTTCTTGCACATGTCACACTGATCTGCAAAACAAAATCAACATTGCATTAAAATATTGCGACACTGAATTTTTATAACTAAAAATAAAAAAAAATAAAATAAAACAACAATGTCAAAGGCAAAAATATTTTTACACAAACTACTGCAACTCGGTTTCTCTAGCATTCTTATATTAACATTAACAAAATATTCGTCTCACTTCAGTCATGTCATTAGCCATACGCATTACTTCCCTAATAAAATTGACTATTTCCCCCATTTTTGATTCCTGATGCAGCGCCTTCAGGAATTCCTGTTTTCGTGGTTTGCATAAATTCCCTACTCAAACTTCACTTATTTTAGTTATATTTACATACTAGCTATGATAAATGGTCTGACAGCTCTCTGTTGAAATGAGTTCTACGGAGAAGTTTATTATTGTTTTATGGTGGACGACCAGCAAGTACGAATAGAATTGGTGAGCTGTCGATTTGACGATGTAATACATGTATCGCTGTTACTACATTTCATTAAATGTTTTAAGATGATTTATGTTTACTTATTATGCTACTTTATAACAGGAATGTTTCCTTATAAAGTAAATTGTAATTATTACCAGGATATACATTACAGAACTGTCACTTTCTTTCCATTAAGAATAAAATGCTGGCAATAAAAATTATTATAACGAAAAAGTTAGCATAAAATTATTTGATTTTGTTAATAATCCTAATAAACATACTGAACCAACCATCCCTACAATCGTCAACTTTAGCTTCATTTTAAAGATAATGAAAGCAATATAAAGGTATTTGCATTCCAAACATATTATTAATCAGTGAATTTAGCGAGTTTAAATTTTAAACTCTTAAAGTTTAAACTGTAAAAGTTTTGACTATCAATAGTCATGATTTTGGGGAAATTAATAAAATTACACAAAATATTGCCAATTTCTTAACTCAGGCAGAGGTTATACATATCCTCACAAATGCCACACACAGTTTTTTTTTTAAAAGAAAACCTTTTGACACTTTCCAAATTTTTTTTTTTACATTACATCAAGAAAAACCTACAACCATGGTCTTANTAAAAGAAAACCTTTTGACACTTTCCAAATTTTTTTTTTTACATTACATCAAGAAAAACCTACAACCATGGTCTTAAAAAACTTTTTAACATGGTTAATAATAAATATGTATCTGCAGAATTACTATTTCAAAGTTTTGTAAAACAAATCAAGTGTGTGAATATTAAACTTTAATTAATTAATGGCAATATGGACTACTGTATTACAATTGTATCAATTAATAAGTCTTATTTTTAAGAACAGTGAAAGGTATTATTTATATAATGTGTATTCATCTTGCTAAAATATTTAAACAAGCATGATACTGAAGTCAAACTTTGGCAGCATATACCTTAGATGAGGCCCAGAAGTAGTCAAATATTGCACCAGTTGACAAAGCGGCTTGCTCACCTGCACTAACACTGTTGACAAACTTGTACGCCGCGAAGCAAGGCTCACTGCAGAGCATGTTTGTCTTCAACCCATGTAGCACCTCAATCTTTACAATCTTCTCGTCGTTGCAGACGGCACAGCGAGCCTTCACAGGTGGCGGAGTTTGGTTGTTGCTCATCTGATTGTACTTGAGCATGCACGACTGAGTGCAGAAATCCTGCCACAGACACAACTACGGTATACCTTCTGCCTGCAAACTAAATCTTCAACTGCGTGCCACAAATTTGTTGCCGCTGCGCAACTGTAATCTGTCTCGGCTATGATGGCAAGGTTTCGTTCTGCGAAAGTAGCAACAATGTTTACTTTAAGCTTATGTATCTGTCTGCCATCAGCTGGTGAGTAATGTAGCAGCTGTATTATTTAATTACATGCGGTCATCAGCCCAGCCACTTGTCACTGTGAACTTTCATCTCAAAAATAGCTGGTTTATGGAAGTAAAATAGGAAAGTATGCATTACATAACATACTGTGTATGTCAGGAAACTATAATGAAGCAGTACAAAAGAAAAATACTTTAAATTCAGGCACAACTCCAAAATTTATGTGCATGCAGCCTAAGAATGACCGTCTTACACAGAGAGGCTTCGGACATAACTCTTGCAATATTTTTTTTTCAATAGTGGCCAGTCTTTTTGTAATATACTATTTACATGAACCATTTTCCAAAGAGATACTCGCCCGCTGTCGTAACCCGTACGTCATGTATTGTGACACTTTCAGCAGGGGCCTAGACGTCATACCTTATATGACACTTCTAGAACGCTAACAAGTTATAACACAAAACTGTGGAGCTCTGTTTAATTTATTATAGACTGTGATTTTGGTTTAACATTGATATGGTGATTGTGATCACACCGGAGCAGTTGACTTGGAAACACCTGCCAAATTGGCAAAATGATGCTGTGGTCGACCCGTTTAATACGATAATGCCTAGCCATGCATGACTGGGATGTTTTCAGACCTCATACAGACTGAGTAACTGTCAATCACAGAATGGGGGAAAAACAAGATTTCTGTGCATTATAGCAAGGCTAGATCATTGGGGCCAGACACACGGGGCACTCCTTCTCAGAAGTTGTGCAGGCCTAAGGATTTCCACAGGCTACCGTGTCGAGAGTGTACCACGAGTTCATGAAGTTGGGTAAACCCACCCCTGTCAGAGACAACTGCCACGATAAACAATGTATCGATGACAGGGGTCACCGTACCGTTGGCTAGCTCTGTTGGTTGGTAACAGTGGATAAACAAGCCACAGTGCAGCAGATCACTCACCGAATCAACGCTGAACCACGACAACCTGTGAGCAGCATACCACCCAGAGTGATGGAGCTCCTTAGTTTATTAAACTAATTCAGATTGTGACAAGACTAGATCAATCCACCAACTCTATACATTTGTTACAAAAATATTCTTTAAAAGTACGCAATTTTATAGTCTGCCATATTTAAACAGTGCAGTTTTGAATTACTGACATTGTTTTACTCTAGCTTTTATTTCTACAAATCTAATGTTTCTACAAATCTAATGAACAGATTACCGTTTTTTTTCTTTGAAAACATAGTTAAAACTATAAGACATGTATTTTGTTAATTAATAACCAGATATGAATATATATTACAGGAAACATAAAATATCAATAATTGGATTTTTCATTTCTTTGACTTTGATACATTCCCTTTTTACATGAAAACTGCCTGAGAGTGCGTGTGCTGGTATATATTTGTAAAGGAAATTTCATGACCTTTAATTTAGGACCAAATTTGTGTCCAAATCGGATAAAAGTCACAGAAGTAATGGCTGCATTGACACATATGCACTGCTCCCCGAGTCGTCGCTGGCACCTGTGCTTTGTTTATGTGTGAACATATTGTTTGCTTATTCTTTGTTGCGTCAGCACTGCTAGTAGTTGCAAGGAGTAGCACGAAATCCCAATAGAAGATACAGAAATGTTTGTAGGGCTTTATTTATGGTAGCAAAGTTAGTTAAAGATGTTATTAGAAACCTTGATAAATAAAGATTTTATACAAACAATTTATATACTGTATAGGTTTCAAACAGTTGTTACATTTGAACGTGCAACTCGTCAGGGATGCGGAGAGGTACTGGTAGTAGTAGGAATGGCGGCCTTTCGCAAGGTGACAGTGCCACCCGTTCCAGTCGTGTTGTAACGACACTCGGTATTCAAGAAGAGATGGCTCTGTTTGCTTGGCACTGTCACCAGTGTTGCACGAACTACAGAAGTTTATACATTTTGTTGTTCACACACTGTTATAAGTT
>NQII01001721.1:240840-283302 GCA_002778355.1 Clitarchus hookeri | reverse complement strand
GGTAAATGTGCCATCTTAAAGTTCCCAAGAGCCCTGGCATTGCAGCGTCCACGTCAGGTGTTTTATTTTCAGGGTTATACGTATATGTTATTTGTGTCGTGTTGTATTCTTTTTCTTAGCACTCATAAGTGTGCCACAGTGCCTGATCTTCCCAACACAATGCATCAGTAACTTGCCCCATTCCTCACATGTTCCAAAAATGAATTGTGTTCCAACAACTGATTAAGTGTAATCGCCACAGCAAGTTATGTGCTGATTTTCAGTGATAAGACAGGACGAGTATTGTGATGAAGTTAGGAAATGTGAATAAAGAACAGAGTTTGTGTATTTCTCAAATCAAATTAATAAGTATTATTATTCACCATATTAATTCTTGTAAAGCTGTATATTGACAATTGTTTTGTAGTTTTGTACCTGTCCACACTAACAGAAACATCACAGTTATCTACACTCGTGTAAAACTTCCTACGCAATACGTAATGATCACAAAAAGAGGCGCCCAAATAAATATTGTTTTTTTCAACTCATGTTACGGGACGAAACCTTGATGTTACATTTTATAACAACTATGATCAATAATTATCCACATACTAAGAGAGGCTGAGCAATTAAGATGTGGGTTGTATCAGTATTTCATTCAATTGTGTGGGCTTCTATAATGTAGATATACAATTATAGGGTATTGCTGCAGTTATGATGGTGTCCTTGGATCACAGAATTACGAGCATTAGTTGGGACAGGTCTGAGACCCCTTTTGCAGTTTTTCAGCACTGGCCAGATGTGAAGAGACTTTTTTGTAGTTTGGGCAGACTTGGGTACACTTTTTATAAGTTGTGTGATGATCCCAGTAAGGAACCAGAAGGAACACCGAGTATTTTACCGATGTTGAAGGACCATCCTTTCCAGCCATTTCTCGTTGTTGACATACATAATACTAAAACTTGCACTTAATGCAAAGGTGAAGTTGTAATTTCTATTAGTAAGGTGGATATGTGTAATGCATTATTTGATTGTAAAACCTCAGTGAATATTTTAAGATGAAATGACCCCCTGTAATATGTAACATGATATACTCTATGACACGATCTTTGTATACCAGTGCACTGTCATGCAAACTGAACTGATTTCTTATAAATAGAATGCAGTGCAGTCAGTGCCAGACTCAGAGACCCAGGGCCCCTAGGCAATTACAGAGTCGGGGCACCCTTTTTGGTCATTTAACCAAATAACCTATTTTATTTTATATCTGACTAATGTTTTACACAGGTCTATAAAATTATCCAATTTTGGCTACTGCAATAATAAATAGCGCTGTCTTGTCCTGTGTCCTCTGTTAATTAAATTACTGTTGTATATTTGTACTTTTCTGTTTGATTTTCTTGATAAATAAAAAAAAACAGTTTGTCCCCTAGCCAGCAAGGGTAGGTTAAGATGTGATGCAATAGGTATATCACGTTCAAAATAATGTTTACAACCAAATGAGCTTGCTGATATTAAAGCAAATCTGTTTCTAATATCCTCTTCGTTCTTTTCTGTCCTCATGCTGGACTCAAACTTTATAACACTTGCTACATAAGGGTACAATTCACCATTCCCAAATTGTTTTATTTTTTAGTCTCCACTACTGTTGACATGTTTAGGCGGCACTTAAAACTCAGCTGCTCAGCTGCCACCAACAAACTGACGGCAAGTGAAAAAGCATCTTCGAGTCACATGTTTTGACAGCAAGGAAGGAAGGACACAGAAATGATTGTGTAAATAGAGATGAGAAGGCAAGGACAGCCTCTGACCGCACCATACTGGGTCAAAGGATGCATACTGCCCCTCTTTCTTCTACACCCTGTCGAGCCTCTGGCTTGCAGTAGCAATGTTAATTGCATTACACTACCCATAACAAAAAAAAAGTCGAGTATGACAGCCTTGTGAGAAACACACCAACTTGAGCCACAAAAGCCCATTTTTACAAGAAAACAAAACTGCACAGAATAGAATCCTTGTACTGTGGTTAAAGAAACTGTCTACAAAAACCAAACCATACATAATTGAAACAGCCACAGTTGGCAAAGGATACTATACTTTAAAAAATATACAGAGCTTGCAGAAACATATCAGATTATATTTTTAGTATTTTACAAATGAAAAACTAGTAATTTGTAGTGTGTTTATCACGGGAGCTTGCTTACTAACAGATGGCAGCACCATCAGCTGTTGTATCCCATCTTTTAAAAGTCAATTTTTGCTTGGAATTGAAACAGACTGTGTCAAATTAATGCAGATAGATTTTAAACATCCTGTAACAGTTATATGGCCGGCCAGGGCAAATTAAAATCAAGCATGTACATGGCGAAGTTAGGACTAGGCTTAGGTGTCTGGGAGGGAGGAAAGAAAGTGAACTAAACATGTACTGTTTAAGATGTATTCCATATGAGACACCTATACATTATTCTTTTGGCACAAAATTTAGTTGGTCACAATTTTATTATTGTGACCATTATTGTCTTGTGGCAATGTAAACTATGTAACATATAACTCTTTCCTGCCTGAGTAGTTCTCTGATGCATGGGCAGGGCTGTCAAAATAGCCAACGTAATATTCAGTTTCATTCATTAACCCATCAGCTAATAGAGGATTTTGTATGTGGTACGTTGTTAGTTTTGTTTATGTCATGTTGCCACACACTTGCTGACGAAATCTTGCCATCATATAGCTGAGACAGACTTCGGGATAGAACACCTGTATGGTGCAATTACCTGAAGCACTACTGCAGTTGCGTGCGCACACCCTGCCTTGTTATATTATTTCTTTACAAAAAGATACAAAGTGTCCACCACACAGTCTGAAAAGCCCACAACACATTAGCATTACACAAAAGGACACAAATAGGTCTCCACGTGACAACAAAAAACAAAGCAATGACATGTATTGTTCACATTGAATAATAAACTAATAAAAGTTAAATAGCAAATACAATAAAAAATGTTAAAAGTCAAAAATTGCAAAATGCAATGAAATTAAATTACAAGTAAGCACTGCCTAAGAGAAGATGACTGATGTAGTACAACTACCCATCTAGCCTGTGTCACATTGTGACAAAGAAACTAGAAAAGAGAAAGTATTTGTGAAAGATGAGTGTTATAGTATGGTTAACAGCTATTTTATAAAAAAAAAATACAAAGAAAAAGATTACAATATACAAACATGTTTTTAGTATTAACATGCAACGTCACATTAAAGGAGTTCAATAAATATACGTGTTTCTATTTATGTAATTTTTAATTTTCTGGGGAGAAAAGGAAATACCAGACGACTAACTAATTGTAAAATAGTGCTCGGTGATGTGGTGAGAAAAAAAGGAATGCTGTGTGTAAGCACAACTAATGACTTGAAGTAAGGAAATGAAGAAATGTGGAATGAGATTCACCACCAAAAAGGGCAAGATAATGGTTATGGCAACAAACAGTAATGAAGTAAGAAGGTGTATAGAACTAGATGGTGGAAAAGCTGAAACTGGTGGAATCATTTCTAGGAATTGTGAAGTGACAAAAATTAAGTAAATCAATAGAAGGGAGCAAAAAGATACATTCTACAAGTGTGTGTGATTTGGAGTGGAGAAAAGTTCCGCTTAAGTACAAATAGTTGTTCTAAAGTCATGCTTTCTCCCAATAGCCATATAGACAGCAGAGAATGGAAAAGTGAGATACTGTGAAAACTGGAGCCATAGTTATAAAGTTTACAAGCATGTTGGCAGAGATGAGGCATGACAGGATTAGGTACAATGTGGTACAAGCATGAGCAAGATTGGTGGGCACAACCTTTGTCTTCATGCAAACAAACCGCCCACGGAAGATTGATGTGTGCCCAGATGAGCCTATCAGGACTCGGTCCACTTCTCGTCCTTGAGGACAGGATGTTAGGGGTTATCGCAGTAAGAATATTCTGGTCTTTGTCTTCCTCAGAGCGACTGGGGAAAACGAGGAGAGTCTGGAGCCTTGTAAGAGCCAGGTGTGTGAAATCAGCAAAGCAAAGCAACAACAAAAACACACTTCAGCGGGAAAAAAACTTTTTAATAGCTTTGACTGGAAGACGTCTGGTGAGTTAGGCTGCGCTCACAATGCATTAACACGTGGATAGAAGTGGTGACTCATGCTGTCCTCTCCCCTCCCCTCGCTGCTCGACCTTATCTGTGCGCAAGTTGCTAAATACTGCACGCACAGCAACAGTGATAGGCAATAGTAGTTCATGTTTCACAAACCAAACCCTTTCTACCATTATGAATAGCAACAGGGACAACCAATAGTACGGCAAGTTTCATCTCTCCCCAGTTCCTCTGTTTCACACCTGTAGTCTTTGTGACCCAGCCATTTTAGCCTGTTTATATACAATGTTTGATTTTAATTTACGTCTTGTGATAGTGCTATTTTTAACTGTACAATTTTTATCTTTTCTTTTTGGATTGCGTCAGGAACGAACTAGATTGATTACTGACGACCTTTGTTTGCAATTTTATTGGATTATGATTTTATTTAGTTTTAGTTTTCAGTACTGACGTCAATGAGACGTTAAGCCCATCAAAATATGTCGCCAAGCTGCTTGCACATGAACATACGAAAATTGTTGATTTTGCTGTAGAATTTTTTATTACTGCAATGGACATAAGTTGATAAAAAAGATCCATAGTTCATTCACTTGAAAGTGTTTGAAAAGTTGCAGTTTTCTTGCCCGGCAAACAAAAATAATAACTCATAATGCTCACAGAAAATTAACTATATTATTGTCTCAATTTGACTTGAGAGTCTAATATGTTCGTAATATTACTACAATTTTTCTGTCAAATCCATTCATTGGTTACAATATATTTTAAACATTATCTGTATTGTAATTCAATATCACAAACACTTGGAATTTTCTTCTAATCAAAAGACTGAACTTGCATTTGCAACACTCACATCTGTTTCGGCAATTGCACCTGCAACTAGAGTCGTGTGGCTAAGTGTGTACTTAGAAGCAAGACAAACTGTGGAGCATCGTTTGTTATACGGCAAATTGGGTTTAATGTCTTTAATAAGATGTTAATTATGATTCTTATGCAGTAGCAGTTTGGACATTACAGCATATATGCGTTACTGGAAGTATTAGGAATTCAGGGAAATTGTTAACACATTTTCATTCATAATAATAAAGTATTTTGAGATTAAAAGTGGCGACAGCTCATAAAAAAGGAGAAATCTGGTAGTTTACAGTTTGTACACNTAATAAAGTATTTTGAGATTAAAAGTGGCGACAGCTCATAAAAAAGGAGAAATCTGGTAGTTTACAGTTTGTACACACAACGAGGCTATTTATAAATTACCCACGGTATCGAGTGTGCCTGGATGAGAACATATTACATTAATATAAATATTATGTACCACAAAAATAGTTCCATCATGAAATGATGGGCGGTTTTAATAAATAAATACATATTTTCACCATGTAGCTGGAGTGGGAGGGGGTGTACAAGAAACGAAATGGCGAGCCGGCCTCACAAAGGCTTAGTGATTACANGCCATGTAGCTGGAGTGGGAGGGGGTGTACAAGAAACGAAATGGCGAGCCGGCCTCACAAAGGCTTAGTGATTACATGCCGAATTGAAATTATTAGCCAGCAGAATCACTGTAAAATAAGTTACATTAAAAATATATAGAGAGATCTCAGAAAAAATAAAACACTGGGGATTCCTTTATTTATTTGTATTTTAAGCATTAAAAATGAGTAATTTCATGGGGGCGTGGTTTCCAAAACAAGCCATGCCCACTGGCCAACAGATGGCAGCACAGTCGCCAATTCCTTTTGTATCGCAAAACTATACATATCACTTCCTTCTAAGCGTATTTTCTTCATTTCATAAAAGCTCAAAACGACTCTGGTTGAAATTTATTACGTAAAATTAATGTAGCATTGAATTAGAGTAATATTTAAATAATAACTCCTGAATTAAAATAATATTATAATAATAACTCCTCTTATTTCCACTCAATAAGACACTAAAAATGGATTAACGCACGCTGAAAATTACAGCATGCCACACTTGTGAAACTTCTTACCGCTTGCTTTTAAAAAGTATGTGGCACTCAAGTTTTTTTATGTCAACGAGATTTATTTATACTTCAGTAATATAACTTTATTCTTAAAAGTCTGCATAATAAAATAATATTTATACACATTCTTTTTTTATTGATCCTCTGGTTTTCTCGAAAGAAGCGACTGAAAACGAACACAGCACTTGCTAGGAGTTACGTCTCGCAATGTTTAAACTTTTTTTTCGATGATGAAAAATTTATTTATACTTCTGGGGTATAAGTTCATTCTTCAGATGTCTAAATTTTTAATTAAATTCATATATAATTTAATTAAGTTTAGTTTTTATGCCAGAGGCAATTATGGACGTAATCCGCTGGGAAAAAACTTTGCGCCACTTTTTTTTTATCTATCATTTTTTTCTGAAGACATCTGCCAATTAAATTAAATCAATATTTCATTTTAAAAAACGTGTTTGTTTTACACCAGTGACAAACATGAACTGTAACCAAAAAACCCACTTTAAACACAATTTTTTAATTTTCTAGGGGTCGAAATTGGTTTTTTCATTGTACGACAACAGCAATCTTACGATCGTATTATTGGGAATAACGGATAGTTTTGATCACGTGGTGTATAGAGTAGAACCCCCATTTTACGAGTGTCCATGGTTCCACAAAGCACGAGTAAAGACTTTGTTATCGTCTGCTTATAAAGCAAGGCAGAAACATTTAGATATACCTACGAATTATGGAAGAGCGAATAATATTCTTTATTCGAAAAATAATCACGAGATCATGCACATTCCGTAACAGCGTAAAACACGAACGGATTAAGATACAGACTTCAGATTTTCACCTACTTCAGCAAAATGAACCTCTTGCAAAAAATTACTGAATTTTAATTAAATCTTTCATGATTTTTTGAGCAGATCTGAGAAGCATTTCGCTTGACTCGCTGTGACCACTTTAACACTGCGAACAACTAGGCAACAATGCACAGCCGTAATAGGCTACTGGCGCCAGCTAGTTGGAGAAGCACCGCTGATTGACTGTCCTTGAGTGACTCAAGTTTTTAGATATTCTGCATGCAGAGAACAAATACAGTACATGTATTCCTTTAATTATTACGGCAAAAATGGCACAAAATGCGATGGCACACACACAAATAATACCATAACATAGTTACATGCCTACTAATTTACCTTGAATTGCCCCTTTTCCCCAACAGGAGCAAGGAAGCCTTCTGCCCCACCAGAAATGTCTTTCTGGCAATAGCTGCAAACCTTCAACCCTTTCTTGAACTCCTCAAGGCACGAACTGCAGCAGAACTGCTTGATGTCATAGCCAAAGCGAACACAGTACTTGCCTAGGCTGGTCGGCTGTACTGGCCCTTTACAATTGGCACAATGCGAGCCCAATTGCTTTTGATACTTTTCTGAAAATTCACACAGTAAAAAACAGGCCCAATCAAATAACAAAAATACTCAGTGGCATATAAAATTATATACACGTGCACATATACATATAAAGTCAGTGTTTGTAAGCTTCAGTGCTGTAGGTTCTAAAATGTTCACAGGGCACGACAAATACTAGGTGCCAGATAGCCAAATCCCATACAAAGAATGGGTGGCGCCTTTTATGCATCAAACTTCCCATAATTTGTCATAAAGGAAGCACGCCGAAATCATTTAAAGATGAAAATCAATAAATCAAAATTCCAATTCTCATTTAAACATGAAGGTTACACTAAAATAAAACATAAGTTTGTAAATTGTATTATTTTGATTATGCATTAATCTTTTACAGANAACATGAAGGTTACACTAAAATAAAACATAAGTTTGTAAATTGTATTATTTTGATTATGCATTAATCTTTTACAGAAGCTAATTCACGTACCTAATAAAAAAACTCCAAAATGTCTCTTATTACATAATAAACCAAAATGGAAGTAAGGGTGAACACAGGAGAGGGTACATGAAGTATACCTGCATATACGCTCCACTACAGCACTGCATGTAACAGGCCTCCCTAGTAAATATTTAACTCCTCAATGTCACGTCAGGCTATAAAAAAGCAATGAAACTGCAATGGAAAATAGCATAATTTGCATGTTTTCTGTTTCATTGGGATTTTAAGTGGTGGCTATAGGATTTCATTACAAAAATCTGTCCAGAAAAGATAGATTGCCACTACAGTTTAAAACACTGTTTTACAGAAGAATAAATTTAGTAACCAAAAGGATACTTACAGCATTTTTGCTGACTGACACTTTTTTCAATTAGATCATTTATATTTCAATAACAAAATTAATGAAATGGCAACAAAATATCAACTTTAATTTCTATCCTAAAAAAGATTAACACTGAAATATTTCATTGTTATTTAAATATTTGAATTGACACAACTGCTTACAATGAAACCGCATGACAACTAAAGAGGCCCATAAGTATGTTTTTTTTTATACATTTCTACACTGTCCGGCTGATCTGGACTGAATTTGGCACAGATACTCNTCTATACATTTCTACACTGTCCGGCTGATCTGGACTGAATTTGGCACAGATACTCAACTTAAAATATTGTGTAGACCAAAATGGGCTCCAACCCTTACTGGGCCCAAACACCCCTCCTTAAAAAAAAATCTTTCAACTAATATAATACCTGGAAAATGCCAGGTAGGCCAAAATTGACATTCCCTCCCCCTTTTTTAAGCCCAACTCCAACCACCCAAAAAAAAATTTCTACTAATATGTATATTGATACCCGGGCAACACCAAGTAGGTCACCCAGTTGACTACACAATAAAATATAAATTTGTAAACAAGACGCTGAGATTTTTGTGTTAAGTATTCACATTTTATACATATGTACACAACACAAACGGCTATTGCTAAATAGTTTTTTTAACACATGCCAATTCTGGGGGCTCAGGGAGATGCAAAGCCTACGATGGTACACACTGCTTATTGCTAGTACGTTTTGCAAAATCCATCCCTGCACTCAGCGAAGCAGTTTAGCACCAGAGGTCCTCTGACCTACCACCAGTGATGTACTATAACTCGGCACTCATAGGTACGTACACAAGTTTGTTGACAGGNAACATGAAGGTTACACTAAAATAAAACATAAGTTTGTAAATTGTATTATTTTGATTATGCATTAATCTTTTACAGATGCTAATTCAAGTACCTAATAAAAAAACTCCAAAATGTCTCTTATTACATAATAAACCAAAATGGAAGTAAGGGTGAACAGAGGAGAGGGTACATGAAGTATACCTGCATATACGCTCCACTACAGCACTGTATGTAACAGGCCTCCCTAGTAAATATTTAACTCCTCAATGTCACATCAGGCTATAAAAAAGCAATGAAACTGCAATGGAAAATAGCATAATTTGCATGTTTTCTGTTTCATTGGGATTTTAAGTGGTGGCTATAGGATTTCATTACAAAAATCTGTCCAGAAAAGATAGATTGCCACTACAGTTTAAAACACTGTTTTACAGAAGAATAAATTTAGTAACCAAAAGGATACTTACAGCATTTTTGCTGACTGACACTTTTTTCAATTAGATCATTTATATTTCAATAACCAAATTAATGAAATGGCAACAAAATATCAACTTTAATTTCTATCCTAAAAAAGATTAACACTGAAATATTTCATTGTTATTTAAATATTTGAATTGACACAACTGCTTACAATGAAACCGCATGACAACTAAAGAGGCCCATAAGTATGTTTTTTTTTATACATTTCTACACTGTCCGGCTGATCTGGACTGAATTTGGCACAGATACTCAACTTAAAATATTGTGTAGACCAAAATGGGCTCCAGCCCTTACTGGGACCAAACACCCCTCCTTAAAAAAAAAATCTTTCAACTAATATAATACCTGGAAAATGCCAGGTAGGCCAAAATTGACATTCCCTCCCCCTTTTTTAAGCCCAACTCCAACCACCCAAAAAAAAAAATTTCTACTAATATGTATATTGATACCCGGGCAACACCAAGTAGGTCACCCAGTTGACTACACAATAAAATATAAATTTGTAAACAAGACGCTGAGATTTTTGTGTTAAGTATTCACATTTTATACACATGTACACAACACAAACGGCTATTGCTAAATAGTTTTTTTAACACATGCCAATTCTGGGGGCTCAGGGAGATGCAAAGCCTACGATGGTCACACTGCTTATTGCTAGTACGTTTTGCAAAATCCATCCCTGCACTCAGCGAAGCAGTTTAGCACCCGAGGTCCTCTGACCTACCACCAGTGATGTACTATAACTCGGCACTCATAGGTACGTACACAAGTTTGTTGACAGGNAGAGGTCCTCTGACCTACCACCAGTGATGTACTATAACTCGGCACTCATAGGTACGTACACAAGTTTGTTGACAGGACACTACTAGAGTGGGACACAGGATCACAGATAAATGACCTACATCGCCTGCCACAGTGCATCTCTGACAAGCCCTCCTCGAGGCACAACCAGTCGGGCACCTGGATGGTGATCACCGGTGACATCTTGCAGCTTCGATTGTTTCATGTGGGAGTCGGAATCTGCGGGGATCAACACAGCTAGCTAAAATAATAAGTCAGGAGTCTGCTGTCGACCGAGCCTTATTTATTGACAACACATTCCTATGGGCTGCTCTAACATCTACCCTTATGGTCAAAGCGTACTTCAACAGAGAATTCACACTATGCTCCACTAAATGCCACAAAGCCCAGCAAAATAATGCCTGCTCAAAATAATCACAATTGGCCGCGTGCAAGTTAACAAACACCAATCATGGCCAGTAGGGTATTACAAGGGAATGCAGAAATGGACACCAAACAAAGGCAGAGNCAAGTTAACAAACACCAATCATGGCCAGTAGGGTATTACAAGGGAATGCAGAAATGGACACCAAACAAAGGCAGAGAATGTAGTTAATTGATCAGTGCTCCTTGTGGCACCAGGCTGTGCTCTGTTTCATTCGCACAAGACATCAGTCTCTCTTCTTGCCTGGTGAGTGAGTGAGTGAAGAGATTTGGGCTGCTCTNGCTGTTTCATTCGCACAAGACATCAGTCTCTCTTCTTGCCTGGTGAGTGAGTGAGTGAAGAGATTTGGGCTGCTCTTAAGAGCCGATGAGGGTGAAGTAAGGTGAGTATGGAGCAGCGCCGTAATGCTAGGGCGGGAGAAACGGGAGATCCCCGAGAAAACCAGCCGACCAGTAGCATTGTCTGGCACGATTCCCACATGCGAAAATCTGGGGGCGACCCCGCCGGGAATCGAACATGGTTCACCTTGGTGAGAGGCAAGTAGTCTAACCACTACACCACCATGACCCCTCTTGCCTGGTGATATCACACACAGTTGAGCCACGCTGCCTAACCAAGTATGTCGCTGCCATTTGACAGAGGGAAACTGACCAACTATTACAGGCTAAGCTAGTCACACATGCACAACTTCTGATAGACAGTGANCCATTTGACAGAGGGAAACTGACCAACTATTACAGGCTAAGCTAGTCACACATGCACAACTTCTGATAGACAGTGATCACTGCCCAGTCTCCTGTTCAAAGCTCCCTTGCTGATTGGTCACCCAAATCTCCACCCCTCACCTACCACCAAGTGGCACCATAGCACGACACAGATGTGAAATAAACAATGAAATGCACCTAACTGGAACTTTAGTGTCTGAAGGTGGCTGTTCTAGCTACAATACAAACAAAAGCCAAACACGAAAAATCTAAATATTTTAAATCCTACAAGTTATAAAAACGCAGCTATCTATCTACCTTCAGGAGGAGTGCCAGTTGCAGAGAAGCAAACAAATGAACTTTTTATAACTTAACACTCATGTGAGCCAGAATCCAAAAATTGGCACAATGGTTCATAATTCAAAGTTTTAAAACATGAAAACTTATTAAAATTCTGTTATTAAGTAACTAAGTAAAATCATTTGAGCATCCTATAGCCACAAGGGTACTGAATAGATCCAGTCCCTGTACTTGAGACTGCTGATCAGGAGGCTACCCACTTGTAAATCTATGCCATCATATTTCATTTCTTTCTTTTGTTCACATGCACACGCAAGGTGGTGACATCAGGCGGCCTGACATTAGCTGTACCTCTCATGATCCTAGGAATGATAGCCAACAAGCACACTCGCTACTGATCACCAAGTTNCAGGAGGCTACCCACTTGTAAATCTATGCCATCATATTTCATTTCTTTCTTTTGTTCACATGCACACGCAAGGCCTGACATTAGCTGTACCTCTCATGATCCTAGGAATGATAGCCAACAAGCACACTCGCTACTGATCACCAAGTTTAGAAAAGCCACAGTATCACATTATGGATGTATTTGCTTCATAGTGCACAAATTAACACAATCTTTACATCATATTGTTACATGTACCCCAGTTCGTGAGGGATGGAAGTCTTAATAAAATTTAAGTAACTGAATTTAATTTCTTGCTTTTATTTACAACAGAATAAAAATACTCACAACTATTATTTACTACATTATTATTTACTACCTATATTTATTATCCTATAAGTGAGCACAATACTTAATGCCAGTCTCAATTATAATTAAAGTCGTTACCACTGTCTTTATACAAGGTACAGTCACTTCATTACTTATTAATTACATATACACAATCAAAATGTCCATTGCCACACATTAACATCTGTCCAATGTCTGCCACTCACACATCAAATATCACTTTACCACAGTCGAGCCGGTCAGTCTCAAACTCTATCTACTTTCTCTATATTCGCAGACTTCTCTTACTGTCCACTGTCATAGCTTGTCGCTCTGATGATACTATACACTTGGTGCTAATTGTCATACGAGACTCCAAAACTCTCGACACATGAGGCACGCCACGGCTTATATAGCTCAGGTGGTTGGTCGAGAAGGTTTTTTGCACCATGAGTGAGGGGAAGGTGGGGTGATGAACAGAAAATCTGTGCAGAGACTATCTGAAGACATTCAATCTCCCCCAAGGATAAGAGCAGCACAAGTCCCAAAAGCTTTACTGTTTCATACATAAATTGTTACGCAGTGGCCCATTAGTAAATTTACCCGCTTCTACGGTTTCCAGTGATGCTCTTGGAGCACCGTGCTTCACAAGCCCAAAAAGGAGGGCAAAAGAAAGGACACAGAGCAGTTGCATTTAACACTGCATCCTCTGCAAGTCTGTTTGTCTCAAACAGGCTCTGCAATATCATGACCTTTGTACAGTGCCAGTCAGTTGATGTGGACAACTTTAGGCTTTGCCCGAGAGTGAATACAAATCCAAAAGACCACATCTTTTATCTGCTTAAAAATTCTGTACGGGCCTCCTTGATGTTTCTGTAGCTTTGGGCAATACCCTTTTTTCCTCTGTGGGTAATACAGCCACATCAGTTGCCCTTCTTGAAATAACTCTCCAGACATTCTCCTGTCATACCGGGCCATCATCCCTGTCACTTATTATACTGAGATACTGTCGAGTAAAATCATGAATACCAACTAGTCTATAACATAATTCGCTGGCATACTCTGGGGCAACAACTTCCTCTTCTATCGGCCAACCAAACAGCAGGTCACTAGGGAAGCGTAGTTCTCTACCAAACAACATCCTTTATGGTGTTACCCTTGTAGATTTGTGAACTGCAGAGTGGTAAGCAAGGAGAAACAATGGCACCTTTGAATCCCAGTTCTTTTGGTTGTCTGCCACCAATATAGACAGGTACTGCTCAAGAGTGCGGAAGACTCTGGACCATTCCATTGGACTCAAGATGTAAGACTGTAGACCCAGCCTTTTTTCATCCCCAGAATTTTTTTACATCTTGAAACAAAAAGCTTTACAATTTTGTCTCTGATCTAAATGGTATTCTACTAGTACCCCAAACATCGAGAAGACGTGCTCTACGAGTATGTTAGCCTCAGTATGTGATTCGGGCTTAGGAGGGGAATGACCTCAGGCCACTTAGTGATCTAATGCCACCAGGAAATAACAATTACCTCTCTCTGTGGCAGGCAAAGGGCACACAATATATACAGCCATCCTCTCAAACTGGGCTCCAACATTGTATTTCTGAAGGTGACCATTCCCTAGATCTTAGTTCCTTCCTCACAGTGCAGATGTTGCACATACGGCATAACTTCTCAACATCCTTCTGACAATGGAGCCAGTAGAATTTCAGTCTAATTCTGTTAAGGATATTATAAACACCAAAGTGATCACTGACTGCCATATAACGAAATTCCTTTAAAACTTCAGAGGCCACAAATGCCCACCTGTCATTTTTTTTTCCCCCCAATCAATTTCCCAGTTCCTGTAAAGCACACCATTCTTTAGTATGAGGTAATTTTACTGTGGAGGGAATTCCACTGTGATCAGTATGCTTTGACTTCTGAGCTTGATATCTCTTCCCATTTTTGCAAACAGCCAGTTTCTTTACATACTAGTAATGAATACAAAGTGGGATCATAGCTGATCTTTCCTAATACCTGATAACTCCATGTAGGTGAGCCATCACAAGATACAGAACTTTGAGTTCTTGTCCTCCGTACCTTCAGCGATTCACCGCCCTTTTCTTCTTGGCATTCACAAAGATGACAGATTGGTTCACATGGCCTCCTATAAAGTGCATCTGCATTGCCGTGAAGACATCCAGACCTGTACTATATTTCAAAATAATATTCTTGAAGATGCTTTATCCACTGGGATATTCTACCTTCTAACTTCTTGAAATTTAATAGCCAGCAATGTGAGGCATGGCTGGTTCTTAGAATAAAATGCTGCCAAAAAGGTAGAGAGGTAAAATTGTGTAAAATTGCCTTCACCATGGCCAGAAGCTCCTTGCATATAAAACAGTAATTTCTATCAATCTTGTGCAGTACCTTACTGAAGTATTCTAGCGAACTCTCTTTCCCGTCCTGAATCTGAGATAACACAGCTCAAATGAATACATCACTAGCATTATTACCTAAAATGAAAATGAATGTGCCCCCACTGTTCGGGAAACCCAAGACTGGGGGCAGATATCAGTTTGGAAAAGGTGAAACTTCTTAAGAACCAGTTTCAAGTTGACTGTAAATATTTTCTGGAATACAAAGTCTAAGCATGATAGGTGTTCATCAAATGTCCTTCCTGTTACAACAATATAATTTATAAAAACCTGACCGATATCTAAAGGGAGGACTTTTTCCATCACGTATTCGAAGGTGGCAGAGGACTTTTTCCACCAAGTATTCAAAGGTGGCAGGGGTATAATGCCCAAAAGGCATAACTTTGAATTGCCAGGTTTCCTTACCTTGAACACTAAAAGCAGTCTTCTCTTGGTCCTCGGGGGCCACCTCACTTTGCCAGTACCCACTCTTCATGACCAAAGTAGAAAACCATTGTTAACCTGTTAGACTGTTTGGTGTGTCATCTATCCTTGGAAGTGGATTAAGAGTCAATTTTTGGCACATGAGTTGGGGGTTATCCACAAAAAATCTAAGAGAGCCATTCTCTTTCTTAACAAATAAAATGGGAGAAGACCAAGGACCATGGACTGAATGATAGTTGTACCACATCTAACTCATCCATTTACTTAAGAATAGCCTCAACTGATTTGTCAAGCTAATAGTATTCATCTTGGTGGTTGCTTTACGGGCCTGGCATCTCATGTATCAATGCGATGGCAGGCTACGTTAGTTCTTCCAAGGTAGTTTGGTCTGCAATAATTCAGAGGCATCCTTTTTCTATTGTCAGTTAAGATTTCCCTTTGTTCTTACTAGCAGATACTCCAGTAATTCTAGTAGAGGGCATTCAAACTGTTTTAGTCTAGAAACTTCAAGAACATTTGGAAGTACCTGTGTGACCTGCTTGCAAACCCCTATCATGACCCCCTCATCAAGATGAACAGCACTGTCAGACAAATTAATCTTTCTAACTGGTAGACTGTCTGAATTTGAAGAGGCAGAAGTCCTTGCTACGACAACAATGCCTGGCAGCATGCCACCTTTCAGTGCAGGTTTAACTAAACCCAAACGTCTCACAAATTTTCCATAACATCTGCTTGTAATCACAATTTCACTAGAAGCAGATAGTATTATGGGCTGACAACAGACTACTTGGAGACTCACTGCTGAGGACAAATCCTGCCATATTGACACCACCAACTCGGTACTGCCTACCCATAGAATTCCAAGTCAAGTATTGATACAACACCCCAGTCTACGTAGTACAGTATATCAAGCCACAAAAAACATTCATCCTCTATTTCTGCTATGTAAATTTTGTGCTCTAGGTTAAGGTCACCAAGCTTCAAGTACACCCTTCTCTTACCTCAAAATGGTGTGTGTGGTCTCACTTGTTACTTTAGTGTGACGGAGTGTTCGCATTACAATTTTTTCTATCTTTCTCCAATTCTGTCTGCATTCTGAAAGTGTTTTCTTACATTTACAGCCAGTGTCAGGACTTTGGTGTGTGCCAGAAGAATCCTGTCCCCCCAGCTGACTTACTGACGGAATCACCAAAAGTTGCAGGTTTGCCTTGGAATACTCCTGCCTGCCAAACACAGCTGGTTTGCGGATTGCTCTTGTTGTTGTCTGCAACACTTTGGTGATTGTGTTGCGCACAAAGTAAGTGTCTTTGCTGGTCATATGAGATTGGGGAAGAATGATGTAATGTTTAGGTTATTCTGGATCCACCTTAGATATTCTCTGATCTTATCTGAGCAGCTCTAGGTGCAAGGTTTGCAAGGGGGGTGGAGGGAGTCAGACATGTATAAATACCCCGGAGCGAGCAGACACCACCCAGCAAGGGTAAAGTCATAGGGCGGACACGTCCGTCCTGGCAAGGGAGGGAGACTTCGTCAGGCAGACACTGTCAGCGAGAAGCCACGCTTCATGTTACCATGATTGCGGCAACCCTATGCTGTAGGGAGGGGGAGATGCTACTGGAGTTAAAGTATTGTTACAAGATGCCACAGTGGCATACTAGAGTTTGTGACGGACGGAGAGTTTAATACAAATAACAGAACTAAATTTGATACTTAATTTATTTAAACAGCAATTACTTACAACATTAAAATATCTATCTCTACTATTACTCTTGTTATTCTCAGTGGTCGCAATATTTAATGTAAACCTAAATTCTAATTAAAATCCTTATAAAGGTCTCTATATTGGTTACAGTCAGTTAATTCACTCTCATTGTTTACACATACTCAAACTAAGCAAAATCAATATTTTTGCAGAGGTTTTAACATTAGATACAATTAATAAATACGAATAACTAAAAAATAATGTAAAATTATAAATTAAATTTAGTTCATTTATTTTTATCACAAATTAAGATATGCCCCTATGATGCCTTTTGTAACAATATATTTACCTTACAAGATTTGTAAATATTACAATTATAATGTAAATTTCTCAATTTTTTTTTACTGTGTATCCAAATGAAACCTTGGCACAGTTTGGGGTATTTCAAGTAAAATAATACAATACTGCTCTCAGGACTGAAGCTCTCTTGTCTCTTGCATTTGGCAACCCACTTGGTTGTAAATATTCAGTGTGATCAAAACTTGAAATAATTGATATTTAAGTTTTTCAATAATGGTTCAAAGAAGGGGTCGGCCCGTGGAATCCGCAGATTCACTAACCTTCGGTGAGGCAGGTAAATGGGTGCAATTTGAAACCCACCTTTTTTTTTTTTGACAGAGTGTAATTGTATGAATGTTTTCCTAGGGGGCTACAATAAATGCTGACCTCAAAAGACGCAGGGCCTGTGTAACCCGCGTTCTTAGTCAACAACGGTGAAGCATGTACATGCATGCAATCTGAAACCCAGGTCATAAATATGGCCTGCGATAAGCTTGGTAGGTGCAGAGTCCATTATTAAAAGAATTTAGAAATTATCATACGAAATACCTATATGTGTGGTGCATAGTCCATAATGGTACCACCCAGCCATGTTCATTTCAGGACGAAAGGTAAACTTGGGCGGTACAAAGTCCATTATGGTATGAATTTCGAAATTATCGTTCGAAATACCAAAGTTATGGTTATTGTACCATAATTATAGCATAATGTACCATAATTATGGTACGAAAAAAATTATAGTCCGGCTGACATTGTACCATAGTTACGGCGCATTTTATGATACATCATTATGCTACAGACATTTATCCAAAATGGCCTAACTTAATGTGGGACGAGGGAGAGTCCAAAGAGACTCCCCTCCCTCAAATCCCATCGAAATCAGCTGAAAACTGCAGTTTCCAGACCGGAGCCAAATTGAAAACACACCCCTCCGGTCACCACATCTCCCTGGGTAGAGGAGAGGGTGGTGGTGGGATCGAAAGAGGAAGGTTCAAAGGTGTGCACAAACTTTGTCCCAGGACTCTACCTCTTAAGGAGGGGAGGGGGGAAAGGCGCTGTGCACCTTCAAAAACCACATTTTTTTGCAAAAAACTTTCGTTCTTGTTTCATGAGATCAAAAGGGGTCGGCCTGCAGAATCCGCAGGTTTACTATCCTTGGGTGAGGCAGGTACATGTGTGCAAGCTTAAACACCCAAAAGTTTTTTTTGTACATCAGTTTTGGACAGGAACCACATCTGGCTACATACATAGAGTTTAATGTTATGAATGTTTTCCTAGGGGACTGCGATAAACGATGGCTTCAAAAGAAGCCGGGCCAGCGTAACCCGCGTTCTTAGTCAACGACGGTGAAGCAGGTACATGCGTGCAATCTGAAACCCAGGTAATAAATATGGCCTGCGATAAGCTTTGTAAGTGTAGAGTCCATTTTTAAAATAATTTAGAAATTATTCTACAAAATACCGATATATGTGGTGCAGAGCCTATGATGGTACAGCCCAAACATGTTCATTTCAGGCCTAAAGGAAAGCTTGGGAAGTGCAGAGTGCATTATGGGTAGACTTTTGAAATTATTGTACAAAATACCAAAATTATGGTACAAGGTGCCATAATTATATGCTTAATATGGGTCAAACGACTTTGTACCATAGTTATGGTACATATTATGATACTGACATTTGTCCAACAGGGCGAAGGAAAGTACAAAAAGACACCCCTCCCTAAAATCCCATCACAGTTCCCCGAAAACTGCAGTTTCCAGGCCCAAAAACAGTATGTAACACCTCCCCTTTTCTCCCTCATGGTACTGACATTTATCCAAAAGGGCTTGTGTTGGGCAAGTAAGGGTCCGATGAGACACCCCTCCCTCAAATCCCATCGAAAACGGACTGAAACTGCGACTTCCAGGCCCAAAACCGGTATTCCCCCCACCCCTGGTGGGGACGAGGTCGGCCCGCGGAATCCCTGGGTTCACTATCCTTGGGCGTGGCCTACGGGTGCCATTTGAAACCTGCCCTTTTTTTATTATAATTTTTTTGACAAGAGTGTATAATTTTATGAATGTTTTCCTAGGGGGCAATAACTGCGATAAATGCTAACCTCAAAAGAAGCAGGGCCCGAGTAACACTTAGCCACCACCAATAAATCAGGTACATGCGAGAAATCATAAATCCAGGCCATAAATATGACCTGTGATAAGCTTGGTAGGTGCAGAGGCCATTATGGTACAAATTACTAAAGTTATGGTACACCATACCATAATTATGGTACATGAAATTGGACCATAGTTATGGTACGTTTTATGGTATACCATTAGGTTACCAACATTTATCCAAAAGGGCCTAACTAAATGTGGGGAGAGGGAGGGTCCAAAGAGACTCCCCTACCTCAAATCCCATCGAAATCGGCCGAAAACTGCGGTTTCCAGACCGGAGCAAAGTTGAAAAAACACTCCTCTGGTCTCCTTATCTCCTCCCTTGGGTGGACAGAAGAGGGTGGGGGTGGGATTTAAAAAGGAAGGTTCAAAGGTGTGCACAAACTTTGTTCCAGCACTCTACCTCTTAAGGGGGGACAGGGGGGGGGGCTGCACGCCTGCGAAAACCAACTTTTCCGGTAAAAAAAACTTTCACGTTGGCTATTTTGACAGCCTACACTTGCACAACAGACACATGAGAAATATGCAGGCAGGAAGGAGATTGTAGACAAAATGTCTATGTATTTTTATTTTACATGGTTACAAAACAGCTGTCAATAGTGAAACAAATTCAACTTCATTCTAGAATAATGTGTGGGTGTTCGAAATGCAACACCGTATGCGATAGTTTAACTTTGTTTGTCTCTTCTTCACAGGCCGTAGATAATGCTTCCTGCTAATGTCGCCATGTGCATGCTACATATTAATCGAAGAGGCCGCACATCTATCGCAGAGTATTTAAAAAATATTTCTCCATTAATTTGACGTAGCATATTGTAAACCCAAGTTGTTTTGAGCCCGCGCAAGAAGAAAAATTTACTTTCATAAAGACATGATAGGTATACTTTTGCGACACAGCAGCGAAATAGGCAACCGTGCTGCCATCTGTTGGCCAGTGCGCGCGGCTTGCTTTGGAAACCACACCCCCATGTAATGTCTCTTTTTCATGTGTAAAATACAAATATGCTAAAGAATTCCCAGAGTTTTAAATTTTCTGCGAGCTCTATAAATATTTTAACGTAACATATTTCTGTGTGAAGTGGTTCTACTTGCCAATAATTTGGCTTCGGCCTGCAAACACCAAGCCTTTCTGAGGCCGGTTCACCATTTTGTTTTTTTTTTTGTCCAGACTCCCCTCCCATTTCAGCAACAAAGCAAAAATAAATGTAATTTATTTATTAATTAAAACCACGTGTTGTTTGCAATGAAATCATTTTAGCGACAAATAATATTTATGTTAATGTGATATTTTGTCATCCAGTCAACTCAGTGCCACGGTTAATTTATAAATAATCTCTGCGTGCTCTAACTACTGTAAACTACATGATTTCATCTTTTTGACAAGCAGAAGTCAGTTTTAATCATGAAATACTTTATTATTATGAATGAAAATGTGCTGTCTGACAATTTCCCCAAATTCCTAATACTTCCAAGTTTCACAAATATTCACTGTTAAAAACCTGTGTACATATAGTACCCGAACCTTTTTAATATTAAAATTAATCAGTACCGCATCACTCGACTGCAGAGGTAATTAACAGCGTGCACGTGGGTTATTAATAGCGGAGCGCGATTAACGGTAGCTGTTCACTATTTGACTTTGAACTGATGGCTCCGTGGTTAAGCCACAACTTCGAGCAGAGACAAATGTATTAGTACCAAAGATGCAATTCTTTAGCACCAAACGGGAAACGACCCACAGAAAATTTTCATTAAATTTGTTGATACCAACTGTATCCGCTAAATTACATTTGACTTGACAATTATTGTTTAAAAGACATGAGCAAGAGACCAGCAAAACCAGATACAGCTGAAAATCAGAGTCGTAAAGGTAATGTTACGTTAACAAGCACATATTTTTGGATTTATTTATAATTAAAAACAAAAAGCGTGCATTAGTAAAATACATTAAAGATGGTCCAGCGCTCTACTGCTTGCCTAATCCAAACAATTATAGTTGGAATTCACATACAAAAGGAAGGTGGCTTAATTGTACCGTATACAAAATGTAATACGAATGCTGTGTTTAATGCATTACCCAATTCAGATGCTTCCAGAGTCAGAAAAATAAACCTTAAATACCTTTTTTTTTTATTGACTGTCTTGATAGCATAGTTGGTTGAGGCATAGTGCCTGGTCTATACAATCTTAAAATACATAAAGTAGCAATAATTTCCAGCACAAAATGACTACTATATTCCATTCTGGTCACATTCCAATTTTTCTGAAGCCCTGCTACACCTTGTGCAAACAGACCTTAACCAAGTCTAGGAAATTTACCAAATGAACAATACACTGCATTTGTGCGCACTTACTTTAATAATATATAGCATAAGAACTATTTCTTACTAGGCATTACCAAAACACTTATTTTCTCTCTGTTTTTACTTGTGTCTATTATAAAAGAAATATAATAAATATATTATGAGTAGAAGCTCAATTTAACAAATAAAAAAACTTTTTAAAGTTAGCAGAAGTATTGCACCGCTGGCGCATTGCGCACTCCACCCAGTGATGCTATCTGCATCTGTGTTCATCGGCGAGTTCTCATGCGTGCTAGGCTTCCTTCTCCTGTTTCCTCTCTGGGTCCGATATTCTTTGGTTCCCCTATCTCCTAGCTTTAACTTCTGTTGGCCTGCACTGCCTTTTTTATAGGAGGATTCAGCCTATCGAGCTCACTTCTTGACTTCTACTCCTGCACTAGCTTACCAAGCTTATTTCGATGTAGCTTAGCGGTTGTCTTCTGGGGGCATCTAGCTTTCTTACGGTAAGTCTGAGTGTATGTGTCTGCAGTTGGCCGTTTTGGTGTGTTTGCTGTTTTGACTCATTGTGGCGTAGTGTATTTTAGTGTTTTGGGGCGTGCTGTAGAGTAAGTTGGCTTTTAGAAAATTGTGGTTTGATGGCTGCTCAAAATTCTGTTTGGAGTAACTACAGCTGCTTCTCAGCAGTCTCGTTCTCAGCGTTTACTTGTGGTGTTTGAGATCATTGTGGCCGCCTCATTGCTCGTTAGCAGTTTACTTCATTTCCAACACTACACTCATGACCCATTTGTTACGCAATTCTGGGGTGCAGCTTAAACAATGTATTTTAACTAGTTTTAATGTAATTTGCTATATTTCTATGTAACGTGCGTAACTTTTAGAGAAGGGCTTTGGGTTGGGTCCATCAGACCACACCTCATTGCAATGCATTTTAATTGTTTTTAATTTGTTTTATTTAAAATGAGGGCTTTGGGTTGGATCCATTAAACTGCCCTCATTTTTGATGTTTCTGTCAATAGTGAGCGTTGTAAATTTCCTATGAGATTTGTTACATTTTAGCTGAGATATTATTCAAAGTTTATGGTAACGTGGTTAAGGTCTAGTCAATTCCATGTTGTGTTTAAATGCTCAAGTCAAGTTATAGAATGAAGCCATATGAACAGTGTAACAATTTGTTTTGAATAAATTGTAAATTCAGGTTGAATTTGTTTACAATTGTTTTTGTACAGCACAGTATAAAAAGTCCGTGATACACAACATATTTGGGAACAACCAAACACGACGTACGTGAGATGATTTTTCACAGTTTTGATTCAAAAAATGTGAAGATACAGTAAATATACTATATTAGATAATACAGATCTTCCTTTGAACAATTACAGTTATCCATAAAAAAAATGTGTTTTGCAAATTCATTATCAATAAAAGGAATGGATTTAGTATAAAATTTTAATCTGAGTCACACATTTAACAACTTCTGTACTTTGCAATTTAATTAGGGTGGATTTAAGAGTTCTGCCTGCCTGGCCCTTGAATTGCGTTGCAAAGATTTTGAAATCCTGGTTTTTTGACTAAACTATTAAACCCCACCCCAGTATGTTTACCTACGAAAAGACATCATACCCCAGACGAGTGAGGAATGGTACTTTAAAGTTATCACACATGCTGTAAATATTATTTTGGAGCCCTGCAATATAGCTTTTGCAGACTGCCGTATCTTAAAACATATTAGCCGGACACGAGCCAAACTACGATAGGAGCCTGTATTGTATTTTGTTATAGACTTTTCATCATTAAAATTACAGGGTTATTGCTGAAAGTCCCATAGGTACATGCAGCTTTACGAGAACACTGCACACCAATTCAGAACCCTGCGTGTAGTGGCAATGGCGCTCTTGTAATGCGTGCCAGTGTAACCCCAAAAATGATGCAGGCAGGTTCCTTAATATTCGAGATTATAGATGTTAACAAATATCAACCATTTTACAACATTACACGAAGCAAACTCAATAGTCATCATTGACCAATTGTGGTTTTTAATGAAGCTTATATCAATGGTTTTCACTAATTTGGATCCATTTACCCTAGTTTAAGTTTAGCACATATATAAATTTTAGAAGAGCGATTCTTGCATCGTGGGCGGCACTCACAACTTCCATTCAACATTGTTTACATTTGGGCACGACAGCATTCATTACTAAGCAGGATAGGCAGGTTAGCTTTCCTGGTCTTGTCCGCCTTCGCACTTATTTCTCCTTTGTGCCCTTGGGGAGATCGCATCTTCTCTCTCCCACTAGTCCACATTTTTTGTAGGAGGACATTGCCTCTCTCCCCTTCCATCTCCACTGTCAGGTGGGTGGGAAACGCCTCAAGGGTGTTGGTGAGTAGTGATGACGGTACGGCTAGCTGGTCGACATCTGCACGGTCCCGGCACAAGTAATGTCTGTTTTACTGTGCAACTTGCGTTTACAAAACATGATCTGCAAATGGCACAGCCACACACGTCTGTTCACAGAGGGTCCAGGCCTCTGCGTGTACATTGCTAGGGTCTAAAGTTTCAGCACTATACCGTGCCTGGGGCATCTGAGGCGGGATGCACACCACTACAATCCACTCCTCGTACTCCCTAGTTAACTCCAGAGTCTGGAAGGCAAAACAAACCTCACAGATCCTCTCCTTGTACTCTGGCAGGAATCTAATACCATGCCTGCCCTTAGACACCTTGAACTCCTTTCATCCAGAGAACTGAGTGGCAGGCTACCTAAGCATATAGTGTTGTTTAAGCGCACTAGGGAGCTTACCTTACCGATCAGAAGACCTTGCTGTGGAACCGCAAGTGCACAACTGAATGTACTACTTCCTGCCTGCACTCCCCCAATATATTTCCAAGGTCCTCCACAGCATGTACACAGTGATGTGGTGTCTGTTCAGCTAACATTGGCAAGAGTACGTGGGGGAAGAAGGGCTCGTAGTCGTCCATCCTATATTACCTCAGCAAAACGTTTATGCACAGCAGTGCCCGCCACTATCATGTAACCTCCCAGAATGACAGTTACCAAAAGACATTAATTGTAGCGAATGTCCCTGGCCACCCTGCTCTGTGACCGTTCCTACACCCATATGACCAAGGCATAACTTCACGAGGCTCAACCTCCGTCACTCTGCTGGGAGTCCCGTGATGGCCGCCGGCTCATCCAACTGAAGACGGACTGGTAACCTGCTTGCCTGCCCTTCGTCTATTATATCCTCCTGGGTGGCATTACGAAGCTATACAAAGTAGGTTCAGATGAACAACCATGCCCACAGACACAACATAGAGCCTTGAGTATTCCTTGCATTGCAAGCACATGTAACCTCCCTGCTCTCTCTCACACCCGCAGGGTGTAACCACCGGCGGCTCAGAAAACTGATCCCTTTGACTAGCGGCATGGGGGGTGGTTGGAGGATTGTACTGCTGCCACATTAGTGATACACCCAGAGCTGGGTAATGTGACACCGTGCATGTAATTATACTTACATTAATATGGGCTAGGCCCATCACAAGACATATCATACTTACTATAAATATAAAATGTGTATCAAAAATAATTACTTCTCCACATTTCCACTCAAGTAATAAAACTGTTAAAAATTCTGTAAATAACAACAATGCATACAAAAATTTTAAAATAAATAAAACCTCTAAAGTTGATTTTCAAGTTTATGCACACTTACCTAAACATTCTTCATTACAGAAATCCATGGTTTCCCATGAAAGGGTTTTCTCATTTTGTGGTGTGACAAGGATACAGCACTGACCACATTTGCGCACCAAGCTACGGCTGCCTATCGGTTCTGTTGACACACGCGGTGTCCTTGACTTTCTAAATGTACTAGAGCAGGAATCTTGACAGAGGAACTGCAATTTCCCCGCAATATACACACGATATTTGCATGGACGAACCTAGAAAAAAATTTAGTATCACTAAGCAACTAAAATTAACAAAATTAACAAGAACTTACCTGTATAACTAAGTGGCTTACCCTCCTCTATTTATAAACGCAAGTAATTTTAATGAAGTATTCAAAATATTATGATAGAAAGATATTATGCATTTAAAAGTGTTTAAGCAGCAGAAGAAATTTTTTACCAGATTTTAAAGATAATCAGATAAGTACTTCCTGAAATACACTGAAGAGCCAAAAAAAAACTGGTATAGGCGTGCATATGCAAATAACAGAGGTATGGAACCAATCAGAGTAACGCGATGCGGTCGGCAGCCAGATCGGTTACTGCTGCTACAATGGCAGGTTATCAAGATTTAAGTGAGTTTGAACGTGGTGTTATAGTCGGCGAACGAGAGATGGGACATAGCATCTCAGAGGTAGCGATAACATTTGGATGTTCGCGTACGACCATTTCACGAGTGTACCGTGAATATCGGGAATCCGGTAAAACATCACATCTTCGATATCGCTGCGGCCGGAAATAGATTGTAAAAGAACAAAAGAACGGGACAAACGACGACTGACAAGAATCACTAAACGTGACAGACGTGCAACCCTTTCTCAAATTGGCACAGATTGGATTTGTCGACTACCCTGCAGGATTCATGGCGTGAATTGCCTCCTGCATACCTTCAGACATTAGTCGAGTCCATGCCACGTCGTCTTGTGGCACTTCTGCGTACTCGCGGGGACCCTACACAATATTAGGCAGGTGTACCAGTTTTTTTGGGTCTTCAGTGTACAATGTAAGCTTATAAAAATATTTTAATACGAACTTCCTTAAAAATAGTAAACAAGTAAAGATATTACAAAGTGAATTTAATGCACCATGAATGTATTTTAGCATACAAAGTTCAACTTAGTTTAATTGTACCAGAGATATATTATAGAAAGTATTAATAATATGACTGCCATTTTGAAAATAAAATACCACTTTATAAGAATTTTCGGTAACCTTTCATATGTTTGTTATTCATATAATTCAATATATCACTGACTACAGAGGCTATAAATGAATGTATTTAGTACACAAAATATGAAATGCCAGTTTAACAATTCCACAATACAGAAGTGAAACAAGGCATATATAACTTTAAACGTCCGGTGAATACGGTGGCTGAGGCATGATTACGGTGGTGTTAATACAGATTCTTTGATCCATTGTTTGCGATAGCAAAAAATTGCCAAGCACACCAAAACACGTCTAACCTTTATATCTGTCACAAACAAACTAACAATGCAAAATGGCTGATATGTCAACATATGTTGGGGACATGTGTGCCAACATAACAATAAAAACAATTGATAATCAAATGTACGTAGCCCTCGAAATTTGCAAAGTCACCTTATTTTTTTAGCACACCTCGTATGCTGTAACATCCAAACTGCTATTGCATAGCAATAACAATTATTGTCTTATGAAGACATTAAACCAAATTCTCCATCTATAATGAGCAAACAGTATTCCACAGTTTTGTGTATTGCTTTTAAGTGCATACTTATCTACACTACACACTAGTTGTATGCATTCCGTAAAACATATAAAAGAGTTGCATTCAAAAATTCAGTCTTTTGGTTTAAATAAATATCAATTTGTAATTTGATGATCAATTTTGATACCTCTGATAACATGTATTATGATCATACAAATATTCAACAGAAAAATGTGAGCAATACCATGAAAATATTGCCATCAGAAATTAATATAACACTATAATATACCTCGCTTTCCATTGGTATTATGATGCATTATTTCTATGTGATGGGCAAGAAAGCTACAACTTGTCAAAATAACATTTTCATGAAAATTAACTATGGATTTTAATCAACTCCTTTCGGCTGTAGTAATGAAGAATTTCCAAAGCAAAATCAATAATTTTCTCATGATCTGTGTCTCAGCAATTTGGCGAGATGTTTTGACAGTCAAGTGCACACCACACGCCAGCGAAAGGATATTTAGTATGTTTGTTGACTCTGTACTACTTCCGTACAATCTGTCAATAAGTGGAAACTTTACTTGACGTAAGGCTATATATGTACTAGAATAAAATGCCAAAGACTTATTCAGTTTTGCTTAATACATATATTCCGTGAAAATCAGTATTTACTCTTATCGTCTTCATTGCATTTTAATTTTTACTAACAGGGCAACAAATGAAAAAACTTGTTACATACCCGGCAACAATGAATACACATCTGAGGTGCCTCTTCATCATTTTCCATTACATCCGTTTCCTCTGGTTGATCCGTAAAGCCTTCATTTGAATTAGATTCTTCTTGTGCTAATTCCTAAAAAAGGAGGAAAAATACTTTCAAGAACAAGACATTTATTAGTACTTATTGAAGGTTGTTCAAAACAATAAACACTAATCATTCATTTTGCTAACCAGTTATCAAATTTAATTTACTGGGACTGGGACCTGAATTGTGTAGTTTACAATTTTATGATAGTAACAATTTGAAAAATAACAAATTTGTAAATTTTTTTAAACTAATAAATTTCAACACAAAAAAAATATTACATGCCACAGACATGGTAAATGTTCACATTGGCAGATCATTATCATAAACTAATCAATGCATCTCATCTGTACTAAGTATAAACTAATACAAATAAAACCAATTTTACTGTATACACAAAAATAACTAAACACTAAGCTACATTTTCATACCAAACTGAAAAACAGTCGTGCAAAGCATTAATTTATTACGCTGTATTGAGTTTTTGTATGAGCTGACACTTTTTAGCTATGTTAAATCATTTTGTTTTTAGTGCTAGCCGAGATTTCCTGCGTAGTTAGTTCCAGTAAGCTTTTGAAAAAGCAGTTGTTTCATTTGCGGTTGAAATGCTGCCACCAGGGACACGTGCTCTATTTGTGTTACTATCATAACCAGGGGTGGATCCAGAGAGGAGAAACGCACGAGACACGAACCCCTTTCCCAAAACCCTCGCATTGACATGAAACTGTCTTCAAACTGAAATGAAACAACAACAGAACTCTTTAAAATACTAATTAATTTAATGCTGTTTCCTAAAATTATGAAGAGAATATGCCAAAACTTGCTGAACATCACCAAAGACATTATAATAAATAAAACATATACTTGGATTATTATTTGAGGCACCGGGCAGTATTCTACATATGGTGGAAACATAAAAATTGGGTGAGAAAAGTATATCCTAAGCAAAGTTTTGAAAAGTGCTCACTTTACAATGCCTACAAAATCAAATACAAGTTGGTATGAATGTTATATTTTGTGCATCCCATTACATAGCTAGAACCAATACTGTAATTATAATATAATTAAATATAAGTTATTTTTATTAAATTTATTTCTTGGGTCTGTAGGATTCTGGAGATGAACCGTATGTGTCCACGGCACCTTTGACAACAGCAAGCAGAAAGCTGTGCCAAGTATTAACTCATTTCCACATACCTGCTCACTACAATCTACGAACAAAAAATTGGGCTCTTCTCAACTGGAGCTTTCATCGGTGCCTCCTACAAAAGATTTTGCACCAGCCATAGGAAAACCAGTAATAGTTTTTTATTATAATCGTCTTCTCTGAAGGTTGCAGTTTTCATTAACCTACATACTCCTTAATATTTATATTTACTCTTTTCAGATAGATGATGCAACTACGAAGGATCTACTAGAAAAATCCATGGCACTAGACATACTTTAAATTAAAACAATGAGGAAAGTGCAGTTCCAGATGAAATGGACGAGATGTAGTGGAGATGGTTAGTCTACTCTCCTCAACAGGATGGTGTCTACTTACTTGTGACTGCTGTTGAACATCAGTCTTCATACGCACATAAATTGGTGGGAAGTCCATTCAGGGATTGGAATGTTGTAAACACTAAATTTAAGAAACATGCTGAGACTGTAACATGCACAATGCAGGGAAAGAGCTGCAAACTTTCTGACTACTTACACCGGTTTGAAAGAAAGAATAGATTGTAATGAAGCAGGCAATAATGATTAATATATCAAGAAACTATTTATTTTTACTATACTTTTCAGAAATAAACTAACTTATTCAATGTTTGGAACATTGAGGCAGTAGCAATTTGCACATATTTTATGCAATTTTGCTTTTCAGGATTAATAATTTAATTTGAGTTGTTTGACAGTAGCAATGATTGTGTTGTAACCCATTTTGCTTTTGCTAGTAAGCTAAGGACACGTAGTTGGCTGTTGCAATGTGGTGCGACTGGAGTTAAAAGGAGAAGGCAGAAATGTGGATATGACAAGGGTCATGATGTTCAGATGTGAAAAGGTAGAGACCTGTGTTGGAAAGCTTGCAGTCACGGTAGTGAGTTTGTGGTAATGTTTGGATACGACAGCATCACGTCATGCCCCAATTGGACAGTTTTCAGTGATGGAATGAACCTTTCGGTACATACTTAGGGTGGGCACGGCCTTTGACGTACAACAGAAGTTGACAAACGTTAGACGGGTGCAGAATGTGCGAGCAACAATTTTAACTCACGCAGGAACTGCCCATGACCTCTCTCTCTTTTACACTGTATTCGGCAGAACCTGCAAACTACTAAATGTCTTTCCGCTGGTGTGAGGGGTCATTCAGGGTGCCAGGAGAGAATGAAATATTTCTCTCCTATCTTTGTAAATATCCTCATGATGCAAGTGTTATCGATTGAGCATTAATTGTACTGTGATTTTTTCTCATTCCTACTTGTTTGTTATCGTGAAATTTTTTTCTCTGATCCTGCTGTAACGGAACTGCATATTTTGTAATAAAACCCAGCTAAACAGTATTTCTGGTGTGTTTAATTATTGTTTTTTTGGCACATTTTATTTACAAATCAGTCTCTCTTTGTTCTGAGCTGAGCTAAACAAGCCATGTTTCGACGAATGCTACGCCTGGCACGTTCGTAACATTACGAGTGTTGCCCAAGCATAGGGCAAGGATTAATTACATGCCTGAAAATAAACGTCATGTCTACTGCCAGAGCATGAAAATATTTGTTTACGGGTCGCAGAAGCCACATCATACATGGGCAGCTGTATAAACCAAACAAGAGAATAACGTCGGCAGTTCCAGTCTAGATGGCAGCGAGCAAGATAGCAACCCCAGGCATCAAAATAAGAGAATATTGGAATCCTACATCACGCTGCCTGTTTCGGCCAACTATACCAGGCACGGAACTTCCTGGCCGCTCAGCGTCAGCCAATCAGCGAGCAGTACCGAGCCCTGTTGCCACATTTTATCAAGCGTCCATCTCGTCAAATTATGTGTGTCTAGAAATCTGACTTGCAGTAATATAAATTTAAATTCTCAACATAAAGTGGAACAATTGAATATCGCAGACAAAGAAATTGATTATGCATATAAGTGATATACTGCATTCATGAGATTATATAAATTAGGAAAATTGTAATGACGCAATATTCTTAATTTTTCGGGACACGGGTGTAAAATTCTTTCAGGTGTATTAAGCTTTGGAAAGCTACATTATATTTTTATCGGGTTTGAAGTTTAAAGCAGTGGTGGCTCGTTTCCCGTGATAGTTTATCCGGCAGACATGTGCTATTGTAGGTTATCGGGCGGACGTTTGCTGTTTACGTTTATCAGGAGTCCGTTTACAGTTTTTGTTTCGAACTTTGGAGTTTTGTGAAGTGTCAGCATTAATTAGATACTTTCNCTTTCAGGTGTATTAAGCTTTGGAAAGCTACATTATATTTTTATCGGGTTTGAAGTTTAAAGCAGTGGTGGCTCGTTTCCCGTGATAGTTTATCCGGCAGACATGTGCTATTGTAGGTTATCAGGAGTCCGTTTACAGTTTTTGTTTCGAACTTTGGAGTTTTGTGAAGTGTCAGCATTAATTAGATACTTTCAGGCGAAATCGGCAAGTTTTAGTTCCTCCGGCGCAGTTTTTGTTGTACGAGAAGTTTGTTTATGTTGACGGCGAAGTTCGTTTATGTTGACGGTGCAGGATTAGTTCCTGTGGCGTAGTTACGATAACATGTTGAGAGCGTGCGTGGCTCGTAAGGCCCTTATCTCAGGAGAGGGGGGTTAGAGGCAGAACAAAAGACGCGTCTGTCTGTCGCCCTCCACTCCACTTCACTTCAAGTCCCCCGTGAGGGCAGGTCAGAGAGTTACTTCAAGTCAGTCGTTTGAGGCAGTCGTAGTACAATGATCGCTTAGGCCGCGTTCGGGCGCAACGCTAAACCCCCACATCGGCCACAAGACTTTATTATTTTATTTCTCTGCCGGTGTGGGAGGTAGCAGCATTATATTTATTTTGATGCAAGTTTGNCGCCCGTGAGAACAGATCAGTGCAGTCGTCAGAAGCACCATACAATGCTAGCCTAGGACGCGATGGATGTGACGATAACCCCCCACATCGGCCACTAGACTTTATTTTATTTCTCTGCCGGTGTGGAAGGTAGCAGCATTATATTTATTTTGATGCAAGTTTGGAGACGTTAATAACCTGTAAACTACGATGGCGCTGGTCTGTACTTTTATATTGATCTAAGAGAGGTTCGTACTCTGCATACTGGAACTTCGTCNCATACTCTGCATACTGGAACTTCGTCTGCAAACTGTGTCGCTAAAAGAATAAATAAACATATATAACAAATACTCTGGAACTTCTTTCTTAATAAATCGGCGTCAATTGTACTGAGACTCGTGTTCTCCTTGAGCTAGTTGTGGCAAGGTAGCATTCGGCTGTGTAAGCCGACGAACGTTGCAAAATAGCACCTAACTGTGGGGCTGCAATATTATAAATATGGCTTAACGAGACGCGGTCGGCCACGTTACAAAATGCTTAAGCAAATGAAGTGTAAAATTTTTTTGTTCGTAGTAAAAATGTTTTGACACTTAAATTTACATATCAGCAACGCTTATTAAATGTAGATGTAATAAATTTTATTTACAGTTGCGTGTAGCAAAGAAAAAATAATTTTTATCTGTGCTGTAGCTTGTAATGGCAGCACAAGCTCCTCTTACTTATCCGCACAGCAGTAAAGCCATTCCTTTCCATTACGAACTTCCACCCGTCATTGGATTTCTTACAACAAAATCTGACACTTTTGCTATGGAAGTTGTTGAAACAATAAAATCAATTTTTTCACATATAGTTACCTTATTTTTTTGTAGGAATTCCCGTAACACTTTTCTCTAAACACAGTCTTTGTTAAAGTTAAAAATAAAAAATCTGAAACTCATTTTTTGAAAACCTTTTTTTTTGTATGACACAAATATTGCTTTAGACATAGATGCACTGCTATTGTNCTGAAACTCATTTTTTGAAAACCTTTTTTTTTGTATGACACAAATATTGCTTTAGACATAGATGCACTGCTATTGTTGATGCACTCCTTCCTTGCATATCTGTTGTGCTGCACATTCTGCAACATCATACGCTCTTGTTATCAAACTGTTAACTTGTTTTAAACTTATACTTTGCAAAACTTTGTGGCAGTCACATGGCAATGTTTACATTCCACTGTGTGTGTAGATGTGTTTGTACATGCACCTACCCATTATAAAAATCATGTAATGTATATATTATTAATGGATATTCCACAAGCGTAAAGTTTTTAATCTTGAGAATTTCACACAAAAGAATATGCGATGCCAGAGAAAAAACATTGCATTCTATAAACCCAAAATGTGAGTATTTTGATGAATCGATAGTTGTTGTCTATTTACAATCAATTGTTAGTGACTTTCGATAAATTCCCGTACATCGAAGGCAAGATCATCAGTATTGATCGAAATTGCTACAGACGTTAAAATGGCGTGGTGGTCGAGTCGGATTTTTCGCGCAATTGTAAAACGTTATTTAAAAATGGCTGTGACGGTTTTCAACAGGACGGCAGAGTTTTCGAGTGAAGGATTCTACGTCTTCGACAATATGAAAACAATTCTTATGTGCAAATACTGCAACGTTAGAATAAAGTGGCAAAGGAAAGACACGTGCACAAAACACATAAAAACAAAAGAAATTAGAACTGAAAGTGAGCACAAATTAAAATCATGCGTTATTAAAAACCAAATAATAAAGAGCGGATATTAGTAAAACAAGACAAATAAATGAATTATTATAGGTTAAACGAGATAATCGCACAAATTCTCTGGCACATGTGTCAACAACACAAGGACTACGAAGGTTAGTAAACAAATGGTTGTGTTACTTTCACCTTGAGCGTAATCATGTGACTATGCAAGAAACGTTGAAATCTAAATAGGTTAGCATCACGTCATTAATAATTAGCACAATAAGATCCAATTCTTTTCGACACCCGTTAGTAAGCTATAAATTAACAATTACGTTAANTCATTAATAATTAGCACAATAAGATCCAATTCTTTTCGACACCCGTTAGTAAGCTATAAATTAACAATTACGTTAAGACTTTGGAACTATTTCCTCTCTTTGTGTTGGCAACCTAACGGCATAACTGTATCCGCGCTCGCCGCTGTTTGTAATGTTATATGCATGTCGCTAACGGCTAGGGTGTTTTTTCAAAGGTTGATTTTCAAAAGTTTCTTCCAGTCGTGAACCGACTGTAGTTCGTTGCGTCTTCAATTAAGTATTATATTAATTTTTAACTTTGTTCCCTCCTTTGAAATTTTTCCTGGAACCACCACTGCCTAACCGTGGCCCAACTATCTTTTTTAAACTTCTTACATCTAAGCCAACTACACAACAGTGAATGGTTATGTCTCTGGACTTAACATGAGAACATTGGCAAGTTAGAGGCACGTAGGAAACCACGGGATGTTTGCATTTAACTGAGGATTACTCAAAGTCCTGCTTGGGATCTACCTTTCTATCCATTCTGTGTCATTCCACCTTATATCAAATTAACATTACTATGGGCGTAATGACTTTATTAATGCAACTATCTAACATAACTGCAAAACTGTCAGGAATGTTAGTATGCCAATCCTTCTTATGAACATTAAAAGCACGCCAAATTAAATAAATTTGGTGTCCACAAAATTAAAAATCAAGATTTTAATGTAATGTTAGGTCTTGAACTATTTTTCACTACCTAGCCATACTAGTAAAAAACTAAACGACATATACAAGTCTGAACACTACTTCGCTGAGGGGAGCTAGAAAAATTTTCAAACCTAAAGTGAAAGTCATATTTATGAGATTTGCCTGTATAGGAGCTTGCTATGTTCCTACCACACTACAAATAACTCAATAGAAAGTAACTTAACTTGAAACTGTGTGCAATGTACACACTGATATAATAAATTGTAATGTATTAAAACTATCATAGGATATTTAAATTCAGCACATACTAGTAATCAGGCTACTTAATTAGCCTGTTTTACAGAAATTTACCAAGATAACAAGTTCTCAAGGACTAACAATAGCATGCAACAAAATGTAGGAATGCCAAGAGGAGTAACTACTGTAGAATTGCATACTAATGATCAACTATGTGGGATATTTCTACAACCAAAATGCCAGGGATCTTATATAAGTCAGCTGACTCTCGCCACATTATACTTTCCAGATAAATTATGATATTTGCAGAGCTGAGTGGAACACCTCTTAAAACTTTATAAGATACTAATAATGTTGATGACCAATAATTTCTGACAGTGCATAAAGTATTTGATTGTATACAAACCTATTTTCTGCCATGTAAATGTAAGCAGAACATTCACAAGGCATGAATTGACAGCACGTTTCTCTAGATATTCACAGTGTATTTATAATCCATTGTATCCATTCATAACAAATACAAATGTGCATGTGTAATAATTATGTCTGTCCAAATGTCAAAACCTTGACAAGCATTAGCTTTTCATAGTCAAATGATTTTCCATCTTCTAAACAAGGTTGATAGTCTTAGCAATTACATTTATCACAAAAATAGTTGTGCAAGGTGTTTCATATCTGGTGTTTTTTTTTNAAGGTTGATAGTCTTAGCAATTACATTTATCACAAAAATAGTTGTGCAAGGTGTTTCATATCTGGTGTTTTTTTTTCTTGTAAACACTATTTATTTAGCAAAGCTTTTGTTAAAAGACAACTATGAATTTCTTAGAGAATTTTTTACCAACTTATATAAACAAACATGAATCGCTAAAAAAAAATTTATCCACAACAGAGATATTTATGTAAAACACTAGATTCAAAATTCACCAATAAAT
Source organism: Clitarchus hookeri (assembly GCA_002778355.1). NCBI lineage: Eukaryota > Metazoa > Arthropoda > Insecta > Phasmatodea > Phasmatidae > Clitarchus > Clitarchus hookeri. Next base: position 247,266 of record NQII01001721.1, on the reverse strand, counting down.
TTACCAATTGTGAAAATTACATTATCCTATCTCCATAATAATCAACAAACAAAAAAAAATTATTTTTAAACATGAACTAAAATATTTTGGCACAGAAATTAAGTACTGAAAATTACTCCGTTATATNAAAAGACAACTATGAATTTCTTAGAGAATTTTTTACCAACTTATATAAACAAACATGAATCGCTAAAAAAAAATTTTTCCACAACAGAGATATTTATGTAAAACACTAGATTCAAAATTCACCAATAAATTTACCAATTGTGAAAATTACATTATCCTATCTCCATAATAATCAACAAACCAAAAAAAATTATTTTTAAACATGAACTAAAATATTTTGGCACAGAAATTAAGTACTGAAAATTACTCCGTTATATGACTGGCAAATGGAAAGATAGGTAAATTTACAGATCGATCACAGGATCTGTAACTTTTACTTAACTCCATGGGACAAATGTACATGATATTGCCATTAATAACCTAGAAATGATACATGAAATTGGTGCATTCCCAACATTCAAACAGAAAATTGTATAAATAACTAACCTTAATTTGTGATTCTGCTTTCTTGGCTGCTTGCCTCTGTGGCCTTGAAGGAACGCGCCTGGACTCACTGGACCGACCACCAACGTGATTGGTTTTGTCTGTACTCTTCGTTGCATCCAGCTTAACTTTAGTTACCACATTCGTTTTTCTATTCATGGAAATGACGGTCGGTGGGACTTTGCGCACCATCATCGTCGGCATGACTCTCGGCACATCATCCGGAATAATGCAAATTTCTTCGTCGTCTTTGTTGGCCTCTGAATTCACGGCCCCATCATCAGAACACATTACGCCAGGGCTGACTTCAACTTCTATCGTCTCTGCCTTTGCTAACTTTGCTGGCTGTGCACCACCGTGCCCAGAGGTAGATCTTTTCCTCCGACCTGCTGGGCATGCAGGAACGACTGTGCTGTCGTTGACCAAATCATTACTGTTCTCTTTACCATCAGTCACACTGCTGGTAGTCTGAGAATTGGACTGCTCCTCTACTTTATCATCATTCCCTTCAACATCTTTAGTTTGCTCTTGTATCAAAACATCTTCTACGCTACTAGCATCTGTACTTTCAACCAATTTCTCAGTTTCTACAACTTGTACCACGTCGCTTGACTCCTTTTCAGCATCTGTTGTTTTATCTTTGTCTTCTGCAACCTCTTGAGGTTCCTGAATTTTATCATTGATTTCTTTCTCACCATCATCTATATTTTCTCTCTCAGATACTTCCATCGCCTCATGGTCTCCAGCCTTCTCACCTGCAGCAAATGGATCTTCACCCTCACAATCCATCACTTCCATACATTCGTCAACGTTTGGTGCCATTTCCACATCTTCGAGTGCACCACATTCACCTTCTTCTTTATCCTTTGCAGTCTGGACTTTTACGCTGGAATCTGCTGCACCACTATTCTGTCCCCCTTCCAGTGTCAGTGTTTTAGAGCTATTCCCTTCATTTTCCTCTGTAGCAGACACCGTGCTATCGTCCAACACATCAGACCCTGCCACCACCGCTGCTGTGCTTTCATCAGCCTTACTTTCTGAATTATCAGTATCATTTAAACTGTCTTCTGTACTGATAGGATCATCGCAATAGTCTACTTTCGATTCTTCCACTTGCTCAACATTTACACTAGATTCTTGAAGTGAAACATCTGTGTCTTTTCCCACACTGTCATGCAAATCTACATTTGTCCCCCCCAAAGTTACATCCGCAGTATCGCCGTCACTTTCCGTGAAAGCGTCGAGTTGTTCGTCTACTGCACTGAGCCTTCCCGCTCTGTCCAACGTGGCATCATCGCCTACCACGCTAACATTCGGAGAATCTAACTCTACACTTTTTGTTCTCTCTTGTGTTTCTACATCCTGTACAATTTCTGCGCTCGACACCTCAGAACACGTCGATTCGGCTACGATGCTCACGGAAGTGCCGAGCGACCCGGATGCACCGCTGCGTGTATCGCCACCGCAATCAAGATTTTTAGCTGCACGCAATTCTCGAGGCAGTTCAATATGAGAATCACTTTCACCATCTGCATCTCCCCCCATTTCGTTACCCATCGTGCTACTATCCGTTTCCCCCAGTAAGTCCCTCTCCATTTCCTCGGACGGAGTTGCAGCCCTACTAACACCGTCTCCAGGTTTGTTGCTCAACATCTCCTCTTCTGCATCCAGTTCATCATTTCTAGGAACATTCTCCACCAAGGAAGTCGTCTCCGGGATGCTGCCTTCATTATTACTCGGGTGCACCAAATCCTCCGGACTACCTGGAGTCTTTGTTTGCAGTGGCACGGCAGACCCAGTGTCCACCTCCATGGTTTGGTTGGCACTCCCGTCACATCTATATCAGCTGGTACATGACATCTGCTGAAAGCAAACATTACAGTAATTACATTCTGTTCTTTAAAAAACCTTGATTTGTAAAATTGCAGCAACGAGTTATGCAAAACAACCAACTTTTCATTGCACATCATTGAATGTTCTATTTTATACAGCATAAAAATTATTTTTAAAATGTGAAAATCCAAACAACACCAGTTGATTGTAGTGCAATCACAATAAATTCAAACTTTTTGAACATAGCAAATAAAAAATTTTCATTAAAACATCTGAGACAAAACAATCTCAGTGACGCAAATAGAGTTCACTGCTGAGGCAATGCACATTTTCACGATATCATTGAACGTAAGCTTTCAGTTTGTAAGTAAATGTCAGCATACGAGTTATCTTTTAATAATGAACGTCAAACATATTACATTAATGCACAATAATCTTAAATTATGCAACCAAGGAACCAGTTCCATAACAATCTGAAGTAAAATATGATGGAGATCTGTAAAATATTGAATGATATGTTATAGGAATTATATCATGGCAATCATTCCTTTATGTTCATTAGTTAGGCAAAAAGTATTCTTGCCACAAAGAAAATTTTATCCTTCTCATAAACAAAAATAAAAACTGAAATCACTACAAACCTAATTGGCTTAAACTACTGCTTTCTCTCGAGTCTGTGGACAATTGCCCACGACTGATGAGTTGCAAAGACAAAAGAAAGCAAAATGTCAGATGAAGGAAACAAAGAATAGTACAGTATTATGAAAAAAGAAATTAAAATGACTTCTTACAGAAATCTTATTTCTACACTTAATTAACATGAAGTATAGGCACTGGCAACTTTCATACAGTTTGATTTTATTCTTTAGTATTTTTTGTTTTTTTTTTTGTAATTGCTTTGACGGGGTTGTTCACCACTTTATTTTGTAAGTTATCTAGGATAACTAAAAATATAAGAAGGTAAGTTGGAAAAATAAAAAATTTAATCAAGAATTTTTATTTTTGAAGCTTTGAATGAATAAATATAAAATGTTTGGTTGTTTTAATTATTTCAAGATCGAAAGACATCTGCTACAATTTTTAGATTTCGGCACTGCTAAGAATGAAGTTCAGTAATTTTTTTTTTAGTAGCCGACTTATTTAGATATTACCTTAGTCCTTCTTTGAAAACGCATGAAACTAGACATGGGAAGTACAAAAGCTTTGCAACTTTTAACTGAAATGCCACAATTACTAGCATCCCATCACTGAGGATCTCAGTTAAACCTCAGGCCCCAGCAGGCAGGAAATTTCCATACTGGAATTCTCATGTGGGCAGTGTGATGGACACCACTACGATGTGGAGCTTTTATTAAGGTACTCCAGTCCCCGTGCTTCATTCTGCTGTTGCTCAACTCCCATCTCATCTCTCATTCTTCAGGCTAGCTGGAGCGACATGTCTGTCTGTCCCNGTGTGATGGACACCACTACGATGTGGAGCTTTCATTCTGCTGTTGCTCAACTCCCATCTCATCTCTCATTCTTCAGGCTAGCTGGAGCGACATGTCTGTCTGTCCCTTGGGTTCAGGCAGCTGGTTCTACTCAGGGCCAGCCTCCTCTCATCCATGCTGATGCTGCCTGCAGGATGAACACGTGGACTAGTTTCCACTTAAGTGCCACGTAACTGGTTTTGTATACCTGGGATTAGTGCAGTTGTAAGAATAAATTAAAACACTATGTCTGCAAAGAAAACACTCTAAAATGGCTGAAGTTCCTCTTTCAACTTCTTTACCACCAAACTGGCTTCACTCCACCCCAAATATAATCTCTCCCTATTTTACAATGCAAGAAAAATAGAGGCTAACCTTTTATAAATAAATAAATGCCAAATAAAAATGGAGACAATAAGTGATCTTAAAAAAAAAGAAAACTTGATTTACGAGATGTGTGATTATCATAAGAATTTTTAATTCAAAATGCTTCAGAAAATAGCCCAGCCATTGTGAATACATTTCATAAAATGATTTAATTTGTTAAAACTTTTCAAAGATCATATAATATTTTATTACACCAGGAACAGGAAATTTAATTTTTGGGTATTTCAGTGTTATTGTTACGTGGTAATTTTCATTACGGTTCGCATCCATTGCTCTATCCCCCATCCCCTCTCTCCATCAGTCCCCCCCCCCCNGAAAATTCACACATTCCTGCCAAGAAAATGAATTTATGGAACTAAAACCCTACATATACAATCAATTTTTAACTTTTCATACACTTGCGTTTCCCAAACGTAACTTGTAATTCGTTTACAATAACAATAGTTATGTTGCAGTCACCCGATAGCGCTAGCCATAATAAATTGCATATATTACTATAGATGTTTAGTTGTCATAAGTAGGTGTAAATAATATAAATTTAAACACACTGATTCATAAAACATAGAAAGTTTTACAAAAGTCTACATTTAAAAAATAATGTATTATTCTGAAACATTAAGCATATCACACAATGTCAATTAATGGATTCCAAAGTACATTTAAGAAATCGTTGCTATGGTCCAATTTCTAAAATTTGCCTATCGGTACAAATGCCCATAAAATACCCATGTTTAGGCGCTGGAGCTGTGAAGTATTGCTAATAATTAATTACTGCCTTACCTCATAAATCCCTTTTAAAAAATACCTTCATAAACTTTCCTTAACAATTTCTCAGTAATGGCCATTCCGCATACATTTATTTGTAAACTAGCAGTATTTTAAATTTCACTGGCTTTTTCTGTTGGCCTAAAAAAAAATACATTTTTAAACAGCACAAGAATAAAATGAGTATCTCGAGAAGCAGACCTTACCATTTTATTTTATACAACAGGAAGCAAATGTCATAATTTCAGCCATTTCCTGTTGACTGAGATCTGATGTCATTAAGTTCGGGAAAACTCTAGAATCTTTGTATTTAGTAAACATCCTAGTAAACTAAACTTCATGAAGCCACCCAAGGCTTAAACTAAAATGGAATGAGCATACAAAATCTAGTGATACTTGGAATCTCCACTACAGGAAGTGGTAGTTGACTTCTGGGTGAGTATGTGCATAAGGCCCGAAGACAGTGAAGGAGTTGCAAATGGCTGTGAGCGACAGAGCTTCGCCGCCCCCCCACCCAAAAAGCTTGAGTGTTGGTCATGCGGACAGCTGGGGCACCTGAAAGTCGTGTCCACAAGCAGCAGCAGAAACAGAAGCAGCAACATCAGAAAAGAGGCAGCAAGGTGGAGAACAAATGAACTCATGCAAGTACTTGCGTGAAGAAATTTGTGAGCTTTGTGCGTATGCACAACAACTGAGGCACCGCATTGATGAGCTGATCCTGCAAGCTGCACCTCACAAAGCACGATCTGCGAATGCTGTCCAGATGCCCTGCGCACACTGTGCCATACAGCAGTGAAAGGAGACCATGGCATGGAGCGAGTGATGGGATGGCCCCTATCGGCAGTGGCTCTGAGGTCGGCAGTCCCATGGAGGAAGTACTTTGGGGGTCAATGAACCTGCCGTGTGAACTCGAGATGGGGAGTGAGACAGTCGACAGGAGCTACCAGTGCTTCAGGTTACGTCGAACGAGAATCCAGCCACAACCTGCGGCATCCGTAGCAATTGCCAACACTTTCAGATTGGTAGACGCAGTCTAAAGGAAGATGCAAGGGAAATTCTGTAGTTGCATTATCATTTCAAACCAGTAATGAAGAGATTAGTACTTTAACGACGACTCACGTACCGCCACTGTGGAAGACATGGCGGCTTATATGGTCAGAGTTAATTTCCCCCGGGCACCGACTATAAGGTGCGTGGAGGTTGCAGGTTTGGTAATGAGGTAGACTATGACTGTGGTATTTTGAAGTACGAATATATTGTCTCGTGTCTATATTCACAAATACACAACATCAAAACTTTCGAGGTGCGGTACTGTGCTAGTTCGGTTACTCGGATTTACTGGGCGAATTCTTGGTTGAGTGGGGCTTCTGTGACGGTGATTGTCATACTTAACTCGGTGGTGAGTGCTGTCAGCTATGGTGGG
>NQII01001721.1:202514-240391 GCA_002778355.1 Clitarchus hookeri | reverse complement strand
GGTGCGTATTTACTGCGTTCAGGCGAACTACACCGGATTATTTGCTGATGACTCAAGAAAGCCCTGCACTCTCAACAGATCTCCCGGCGGGTAGGGGCGTACGAAGATGAAGGGGGGTGGGAGGGGAAGGCCTACGCTTCAGCTCCACGTGTACCGAAATTTTCCACCTGCCTGTGGTTCCACGTGCCGCCTGGAAGGCGCCTAGCGAAGTGCGCGAGGCGGGGGTGGTGTGAGGGGGTGATGGATGTGAGCCAATATCGTGCTATAATCCCTAAACCGGCACGCGACAACTTCTGCAAGGCACTAACTTCTAAAAGACAGAGAATCCAACACAGCAGCAGGGCTACCTACCGAGAGTTTCCAAGATTCTCCTGTGGTTGTTAATACACAGCAAGAGCCTTTTAGATATAGGGACAGGATGAAGACCTAGAATTAAAGGAGAATGTTGGGTGAGGTATTTATAGACAACTGGAGTGAGTGTACAACCTGCAGAGATGAAAAGGGTACTGCTCGAAGCTGCAGGAATGTTGGGAAGGCCCCTACAGGATTCAGAATAAGATCAATAATGCGGTCTTTTGGATTTGTTGTCACGTCTCTCTGGAGAAGCCGAATGCTACCCCCATTGACCGACTGGCACTCTATTAAGGTCCGGATGTTGTAGAGTCTGTTCGGGGCAGACTTGAGGAGAGGGCAGTGTTTGTGCTTGCTTCCCTTCACCTGTTTTGTGCGAACTAGTGGAAGAGGACAAAATAGTGACATGATGGCGGGCAGCGAGTCGCGAAGGAATGTTTGAATGACAGGCGAGAGATAATCTTATATGGGTTTGAAGTTATAAAGGCATGCAACCGCGCATCCTTCCACATGCCGCCGTGATAAGTCTTTTGTGGCGTGCAAGCTCCTGACCTTCTGCGAATAGAATTTCTAAGTTTATCTGAAGGGAATATTCTGGTTTAATGCCCTCGTTTCTCCTCAGTGTGACTCAGGGTGACTCAGTGTGACAATGCCCTCAGTGTGACTCAGGGTCTGTTGAACCTTCTGAGATCTGGTGACTACATAAGCATGATGGGCCTCCAGGCCAGGATACGTAAGTCAGGTGTTTGGGCGATTGTGCGACCTTAAGCAATAGACGACGAGCCAGAAGAGCAATGAGCGGTGACAGATGTGATCAGTGGGAGCCAAATCTGTGACTCCAAGCATCAGTGCAGTGAAGGGTGCGACTGGCAGGTGGGATTACTGAATTGGATGCATGTGTGTATGACATTTCAAACAATGGCCACAGACAGACTGAACATGTGTTAATAATGACTGTGAGTTAATTGACTAATTACCAAACAGAGACATTGAGGAGGACTTTAATTAGAGTTGAGATAGACATGAAACATTGCACTCACCAAGAAATGAAAAGAGTAATAGTGAAGATAGATAGATTAATGCTGTAAATAATAGCTGTGTGAATAAATTAAAATCAAATTTATTTATTTTATTTTCATTAAGACCTCCATTCCTTACAAACTCGGATACGCCCCTCTGGCATCTTGTAACAATATGTTTATGTAACTGTAACAGAATGACGTTAAATTTTTCCCTCAAGATTGTTTGACATATTATGTTGGAAAAACCAGTTCTTACTACGTAATAGCAAAAGTAATAAAACACTTATGTTATTTTCAAAAAATTTCTACATTGACTAATTTTAGTTATTTACATGTGCGTGCATTTTGTATATTTACACACACAATATCACAATCATTTTCAATTTTAATGGAGAATTTTTTTAGATTTTTAAACAGTTTTGTTTGTGTTAGTTTGCAGCAATGAATTGACAACAGACTTACAAAATCTGATTGTAAATTGCTTGGCTGGGAGATAGACAGACTGTAACATTGATGATTTCCGGGGTTATGTTTACCGTTAGTCGTAGACATTTTCATTACATATCATTACAGAGGACTTGCTTATGTTGTCATTTCATTTCATTTCATATTATTCCAAATTACATTTTATTATATGAGTTAAAAGTATAATCTTTGGTTATTTTAATAGTTTATTGATATAAAGATCAAGTATAAGTATTTTTTATTTGTTTCTAAACAGTATTCAGTATTAATATTTTGTTTGTTATTTTTCATTTCTTCTCTAGAGGGTAGTCAGAATTAAATGTATATTAAACAAAAGAACAAAAGTAATAAAGAAAATGATCGTGGTTGTCTCTCGTCTCGCCATTGCTGATTGGCGGAGAGATATGTCATGGTCAGACGGCAGGCAATCGGAGAACAGAAGACAACATAAGTAAGGCAGATGTAAAATAGAACTGAATGCTTTTTCCAGAACAATTCTCACCACCGCCAAAGATGGACGTGGATATTTACAAGAAAAGGAAGATTTTTAAATAAAAAAAATATTTTGAAGCTGAAAATTTTTGGATATCTTATTTAACTGAAAACGGTGATCAACGTATTAATGGCAGAGTTGTGAATTGTCTAAAATGTAACAAGACGTATGACAGACGGACATAACGGGCTATTGTAAATACGCCTTTAATCCATTAACATCAGAATGATTTCTCACAATCAAACAATGCAATACCCGATTCACTCCTGGAACCATGGTCGCATAACATTCTTGCCTCACCCTTTAACTGGTTATCGTTGAGTCTGTGAGTAGATTTTCACAGTAATGTTTATCAATTAATTCAAGTATAGTGGAAATCTGTCTAAAAGTATGGTTTTTTAAGAATGTATAGCACCATAAAAGTGTTTGCACGATGATGCTCTTTTCAGGAGAAAATAACACTTTGCTTATAAAATTTGAATACCTCTACCAGTATGGACAAAATTATACAGGTTATGAACAATATAACAAAACCAATGACAATTTATTTAATGAAACTGCAGTCTCAAATTTAATTGATAACTTTATTTATCCACAGACATCTAGGTTAAGGTTAGCCAAGCAAAACTCTGTTCACCAACCTATACAAATTTAATCAATTATAGAGCTCAACAAGATATCAAATAAATGTGGTTGTAGTGTATATAATAGCCAATAAGGGGACATGGCTTCTGACTGGGGTTCCGGGGTACCTTACTCTTGGGTGATTGGCGTAGGGAGTGGGACTCCTTGGTCCCTGCACACATTTTCTCATGCTCTGTCATTCTAGTCAGGTGGCAGCCATCTTAGATTTGACTTTAGTCTGCATCTTAGATTTGGTATTCTTTTCTAGTGTCATCTGCGTGCCGTTGGTGATGATGCTCCACCCAACATCTTGTGTATTTCTGCTTGTGATTTGTTATTTCATCCACCATCTCGGATTTGGTTTTTGTTTCAGAGGTTATCGGCTAGTGTGTGCCACTGGTGTAGCCTTATTCACTCCACCTGCCATCTTGTGTATTTCTGCTTGTCATTTTTTTTGTCCACTTTTGTTTTCAATGTCCCCTGCTAGATGATGCCAGTATAGGCAGACATCTTCTTTTCTAATATACACTGCTAGGTAGTGCTTGTGTGTTTATTTATTTATTTAAGTGTTATTTGCCATACATGTGAAGTTTGTCTCTATCATCGTGTGTATTTTAATGCAAGTGAAAAAATCCTTTGGAGTGGAGAAGCCTCGAACTACAGAACCTTTGGTTGGTAGACACGTGCCTTAGCCAACTGAGATATATGAAGGTTTAAATTAAGTATATGAAAAGGAAAAGTCATCATTTTTTTTACTACTATACTTTTAAAACATTTATAAAATCAATATTTTTATTAAAACCAAAAAAAATAACTTAATTTTAAACATTTGTTTTTTAATTACTGGTAAAATTGAACAAACAATAAATTGCATCTCAAGTAAAGATTCCATTTTTTATTACTATGCATTTAAAATCTAATTAAATCAATACTTTTATTTTTAAAAAAGTTTGTTTAAAGAAAGTTTTATTTTTAATTACCAGTAAAATGTATTGTTCAATACCACAAAACATAATTTAAAATACCATTTTTTTTTATTACCACACTTTTCAAAAACTATTAAATCGGTATTTCATTGAAAAAATTTAATTTGTCCAGTAGTATAAATTTTATTTTTGTTGTAATTAACGAGAAAATAGAATTTATAGGATACCTTAACTCCATAAATCTTTCAGTCTGAACTATCTTAGCTACAAAATTTATTAGATTGATATATTTTATTTAAGAAACATTATAATCACCTGATTTTTAGACTTTTCTTTTTAACTAGTGTAATCAATTGTACAATATAGCAGAACCCAGTCAGTCATTCTATTGATAATACTGTGCTCTTAAAAATTTAATTAATTGGTAATGTTGGTAATTATCCAGTTTAGCTGCTTTTCTGAACGAAACGTCCTAGCCCAACAAAAGTAACATTAATGGGTTCTGCACAGATTATCTTGTTCATATTTAAGAGGGGCTCATGTTAAAATAAGTAGAATGTATAAAATAAAATAGTTTAAAATACCAGTAATCCGCTGCTTTGTTTACTGCAGGCGCCATGATTCCTGTCGTCACCGTATTGGCTTCTGGGTAATTTACGTCACCATGATGCGTTGTTAATGGAAAATTTTGAAATACTTCAGTAGCCATTGCGCCTTTGCCGGCATTAGTTGTGTCGTCCTAATCCGGCGGATTTAAAAAGGAGAAAGAAAGAAAGTGCATTTTTGTGCGTTATATTGGCCTATTAACGAGTTCTTCAGTGTGTAATATTTGGCTATGACGAGTGTTTCACATGTTATATTCGCGTATGTGGCATGTTAGTGGAAGATGGTGTTTCATCCAGTGAGGTAAGGTTGAATTGACCATTGACATAGGAATTCCACTAGCAGCCTAGGCGAGTTAATGAATATTCTTTTGGTGTGTTTTACGGTTCCTTTAAATCCCTAAAATCCTAAATGCATAGTTTAGTGTAAAACCTCAGAATCCTACGTTGTTTAAAACTCTACAATCCTAGGTTCGTTTCAAACCCTAGGTTAGTTTAAAACCCTCAAATCCTAGGTTAGTGTAAAACCCTACATTCCTAGGTTAGTGTAAAACCCTAAAACCCTAGGTTGGTTTAAAACCCTACAATCCTAGGTTAGTTTAAAAATGTAAAATAGTGATTCACTCATCGTGGCATTAGGTTCTGTTAGGTTAGGTGGCCACATATTACAACCCTAGTATATTCATGTTCTGCGTAATTAGTAGAGTGGAAATATACCACTTTTCGGGGGTTTTTTTTAATAGAGAAAAGCCGCAACTCTGGATAATTACCGTTTTGAAAAACTAAGTTTTAAGAGATTAGAAATCTATTTTAATTTCCATAATAAAACTGTTTAGGATTGTGTGTGACCAATGGTGTTTGTGTGTGTTCACCATTCGGTGCCTGGTAACATACATGCAGCTCGGCCAATCAGAGACAATATCTGTTCCTCGAGGCTCGCGCCCGTGAACAAATGAGATCACTTCCATCAAAGGAAGTGTCACTTCGCTTCTGTGTACTTGCATGCTCTGTGACTGGAATTTCTGGTGCTTTGCATACGCAGTCTTCCTGCACGCCGCCGGCTGCAAATTCTACCACCTCAGCAGATATCTTCCATGGTGGGCTGTGCCTATTCAACATTCACCCACCATTCTCTCCTGTACACTGCACTAAAGTTATAGATGTAAAATTGTATTAGAGGACACTAATGACTATGATAATTTATGTAATTACATGTTACGCACCAAGTCTTTTTATAGGCATAGATGGTCACTATTTGCGAATTGTTTGAGTTAATCCCTTGAGATTCAGTACATAGACTTCATAAGACCATGACTATAAAGATACAATGTGATATACCCTATAGCAGCCTTTAATAACTTAAGCATAGTCGACTATAATTTTCAAACCATTCTATTTAGGCCTCTGAAATTCAATATTATTACATAATTTCTGATCCCGAGATTGTACGCTTATAAAAATGCTTAAGCTGTAAGGTACCATCTTTTCGAGGTTGCAGGCGTTACATTTAGCATGAATTTGGTGGCTAAAACTGTAATGGATCGTTAATGGTGAGCAACTATGCTTATAGCTTAATGTGACACAATGGCATTCTTGTGGTCATACATTATGTCTACATACTAGGTTTCAAGGACACAGCCCTAATGGCTTGTAAATTACAGACAACTATGCCAATAAAATGTCAGGGCATAATGTGTCTAACTTTTGTTCTTGGGATTGTAAATTATGTTTATATTCAAGAGTTAAATGAAATGGTTAGAAAATTATGACCAAGTATGTTTATAAAAGGGTGTATGACTTAATATGCTGTACATACAATCTCGGCATCAGAAATTATGTTAAAATATTGAATTTCAGAGGTCTAAATAGAATGGTTTGAAAATTATAGTCAACTATGCTTATTAAAGACTGCTATAGGTGTATCACATTGTATCTTTATACTCATGGTCTTATGAAGTCTATGTACTGAATCTCAAGGGATTAACTCAAACAATTCGCAAATAATGACCATCTATGCCTATAAAAAGACTTGGTGCGTAACATGTAATTACATAAATTATCATAGTCATTAGTGTCCTCTAATACAATTTTACATCTATAACTTTAGTGCAGTGTACAGGAGAGAATGGTGGGTGAATGTTGAATAGGCACAGCCCACCATGGAAGATATCTGCTGAGGTGGTAGAATTTGCGTCCGGCGGCGTGCAGGAAGACTGCGTATGCGAAGCACCAGAAATTCCAGTCACAGAGCATGCAAGTACACAGAAGCGAAATGACACTTCCTTTGATGGAAGTGATCTCATTTGTTCACGGGCGCGAGCCTCGAGGAACAGATATTGTCTCTCATTGGCCAAGCTGCATGTATGTTACCAGGCACCGAATGGTGAACACACACAAACACCATTGGTCACACACAAGCCTAAACAGTTTTATTATGGAAATTAAAATATTTAAGTAAAAATTACCAATTAATTAAATTTTTAAGAGCACAGTATTATCAATAGAATGACTGACTGGGTTCTACTATATTGTACAAGAAAACACAAATTTAAAAAAAAAAAAATCTAAAAATCATGTGATTATAATGTTTCTTAAATAAAATACATCAACCTAATAAACTTTGTAGCTGCGATAGTACAAACTGAAATATGTATGGGGTTAAGGTATTCTATTTTCTCGTTAATTACAACAAAAAACAAAAAATTAATTTATACTACTGGACAAATTAAATTTTTTACAATGAAATACTGATTTAATAGTTTTTGAAAAGTGGTGGTATTAAAAAAATGGTATTTTAAATTTGATTTTGTGGTATTGAACAATAAATTTTATTAGTAATTAAAACTAAATATTTCTAAAATCAAAATTTTTTAAAATAAAAATATTGATTTAATAAAATTTTAAAAGCATAGTATTAAAAAACAAATGTCAAAAATTAAATGATTTTTTAAATAAAAAATTTGATTTAAGGAATGTTTATAAGCATAGTAGTAAAAAAAATTATGACTTTTCCTTTTTATATACTTAATTTAAACCTTCAGGATATTATATGTCTTGATAGCTCAGTCCACTAAGGCACATGTCTACCAACCAAAGGTTTGGCAGTTCGAGGCTTCTCCACTGGAAAGGATTTTTTCACTTGCATTAAAATACACATGATGAGTGAGACTAACATCACATGTATGGCAAATAACTCTTCAACCTTAAATTAAGGGTGAAAAAATAAATAAACACACTAGTGATACCTAGCAGGGGACATTGGAAACAAAGATGGCTGCCTACACTAGCACCACCTGGCAGGGGACATCGGAAACAAATATGGCTGCCTTGACTAGCACCACTTGGCAGAGAACATTGGAAACAAAAATGACAAGCAGAAATACACAAGATGGCAGGTGGAATGAATAAGTCGACGCCATTTTTCCTATCTAACAGACTACATCTGATGGCAGATGGAGCATAAACACCATTGGCGCAGTCTAGCAGATGACACTAGAAAAAAAACCAAATCTAAGATGGCGGATTAAGGTAAAATTAAAGATGCAAACTAACACAATCCATAATGGCTGCCACCTAACTGGAATGACAGAGCATGAGAAAGTGCACGCAGGGACCAAGGAACCCCTGTCTCGATGCCAGTTATCCAAGAGCAAGGTACGCCAGCCAGAAGCCATGTTTATTATACACTACTTGTGTTTAAGTTCCATGTGTAGTATCAAGCATTTTCATGGAACTATTTTTCAAAACCAATAACAAACAAGTGTTAACCAATTATAAACTAGCAATAGGTCAAGCATGTAAATATTACACAAGAAGATATTAAAACTTATCAAATTGCAACACAATATTGCCAATATAATTAATACAATTTATCAAAGTTTTTTCAAGTTTGAAAATATTTTTAAAAAATCACAATCAAAAAACATGTTACACCCAAAAGGAACAAACCCACAGTAATCAAACGTGGTGGGTATGTTTGACAATGTGAGGCAAGCACATGATTCACGTTTCACGCTCAATCACACAAGTGACACCATTAAGGGTGAGACTTATCGCTGTACCAGTCTGACTATATAAGACCATCACGGTGTGCATGCTTAAAATTCTGACTCTTGTTGTGTCTGTAGCAACCCTTCAAGTGTATGCCTCAAAGTCAAGTTCAACAGCACTTCAAACAGTTGGATGTATCATAGGAATGCAGAAAGTTTGTATTTTATACTTTTCGCTGCATAACATGCCATACCTGTCGTGCAGATATTACCATAGCACACTGTTGGCACCAGTGGATAGAGGAATGTACACACACAACAAGTAGGATCTGGGAGACTGCCACGAACCACATCACAGGAGAACCAATGGATTGTCAGACGTGCGGAGTGCCCCGACCACAATGCAAGCAGTGGCGTCCACCTTGCAGTATTCTGTGATTGCCAGTACCAATGGCAGATGGCTACATGATGCAGGAGGACTGCATGCACCTCGACATGCATACAGCTCAATATGACTGGCCATAAAACCACATCAATATCGCCACAAACTGCAATGGTGTCGTGACAGACTGTCATGAAGTCAAAAAAGAATGACAGCTGGTAATCTTCAGGGATGAGTTCTGCTTTTGTCTTGAGGGCAACAACCAAGGCATCTATGTGTGGATGCAACGTGGGCAGCAAACAAGATGAACAGTTTGTTGTAACATACAGATGGCCTGGTGTCATGGTGTGACGTGCAATTTCATACAATGCCCAATCACAGTCTTCATCATGGACACTTTGGTACGTTCATGAGGTCCTGCAACCATTCGCCTGCCATTTCTGAACAATACCCATGCCAGTGCTCTATTCCAACAGGACAATGCTCATCCTCAAACTGTTGCCATCTCAAGAGCATGTCGTGACGCCATGGATACTCTGTTATGACCAGCCACATCACCAGATTTATCCTCAATTGAAAATGTGTAAGACGCTATTGGCATCATGACTCCACTCCACCTTAACATCTGCAGGAAATTTGAGTGAATTTTCAACTGCATGGGATGGACTATCGCAGGACACCATTAGGGACCTCTACAACTCTATGCTGCGACATATGGTGGAATGTGTTCTGACGTCATAATGAGACACACATGTAGTGCAGTAATTACTGTTACAAAATGCCAGATATACGTGAGGGATGGTCATAATGAAAATAAAAGAACTAAATTTGGTTAATTTATTTACACAGCTATTACTTACTTGTTATTCTTGATATTCTCAATGAGCGCAATATTTAATGTCTACCTCAATTAAAAATAGAACTGCTATTGTGTTCTTAGTGTGTAGATGTGGGACCTTCTTCTTTAATAAACTTTTGCAGAAATCATTATTATGCACCAACCACAGAATAACATCTAACCTAACAAATGCTATTACTGTACGTATACTACAATCCAGAATCCTACTCATGAACTTTCTACAAACTCTGAAGTGTAGCATTGGTTGGAGTGTATTGTGTATATAACAACCAACTCTTGAATATACAACCATTCAGACACATGTACACTTGCATGGAATATTAATATTGCAACCCTTAATAACAGGCTTCCTTGCATTAGGGTATTCAATCAGGTGCTCATTCCTCTTAATCAAATACTGCCTTGTTACTCTGAAAAATAAATCTCTCCACAAGTAATCTGCAATAATTTTGACAGTTTAAATTCTAAAACTTCACATTATTGGTTTATGGTATAGTTTCAACGAATTTAAATTATAACTTCCAACAATCTCTTTAGATTTCTAATCTCTTAAAACTTAGTTTTTCAAAACGGTAATTATCCAGAGTTGCGGCTTTTCTCTATTAAAAAAAACCCCCGAAAAGTGGTCTATTTCCACTCTATTAACTACACAGAACACGAATATACTAGGGGCAATAACGTATGACTAATTTCGTAATATGTGCCCACCTAACCTAACAGAACCTAGCCCCACGATGCGTGAATCACTATTTTACATTTTTAAACTAAAATAGACTTGGGTTTTAACCCTAGAACCGTACCCTGGGGCACAAATCGAAAAAAGTTTTTTAAAATCATCATAACTTTTTAACTTTGTGCGGGATAATTTCATGCGCCCGCGTATTCTAAGAGGGGCGCAAGGTGAGTTCCTACGTCAGTCGCCCACGGGCCTAACTACCTTGTGGACATCGCGCCGAGCCTGTGGGGTACACTAGTGCCCCAGGATACAGTTAACGTAAGTTATTTTGTTTATATAATGATTCTAAAACAACGTGAAAGTACAGTATTTTAGTCCCTGTTTTTGATTAATTTGACTAAGTTAATAAATTTAATCTATTTGTAATGATATAAACGACGTTTTAGTAAAATTTTGCAAGTTTGGTTCACATTTTAGATGTATTTTGTTGCTTTTTTGGTGGCGGTGTACAAGTTTGGTTGTATTTTTTTTTAGATGGCTTCTACTTTGCATTCCTTGACGGATACTGACTTGCATAATGCCCTGTTGGCGACGAGCTACGACGAAGACACGTATCTCGGCGATGAGTTACAAGACGAGGCCAACGAAGTTATATCGGATTTTCGCGCGGAAGCTGCTGACACAGATGGTTCTAGTGATGAGGAAGGAGTTGTAGAAAATTCTCTGCTGTCAGCAACCTCTTCGCCTGTGACTGTACTTAGTATTCCTGATGTGCTCCATGGAAAAGGTACTAGAAGACAAACTACTGCTGAGAAATACAAGTGGTACGCTACTCATCCGCGCTACCCACCAGGTAACAAAGGTCCTACTAAATTTATTACCACTGCCTTAGAGAGTTGGAGCCTATTTTTCACTGATCATGTGTTGCAAAATATAGTCAATTACACAAATATCAAGATATGTCAACAGCGCACGAAATATAAATCAGACAGGGATAGACCACGAGAAGAAGACTTTGAGGATGATGATTCTTCTAGTAACATTTGACCTTCTTTTGTAAAGGATTCGACTCTCACAGAAATAAAAGCTCTGTTTGGACTGTATTACCTTTCTTGTGTCCTAAAAGTCAACCATTTATTGTTGATTGAATTGTTGGACAGAAATACGGGCATCAACTATTTTAGATCGTGCATGTCCATGAAACAATTTGAGTTTTTGACAACTTGTCTACTTGTCCACTTTGACGACTGAACGACAAGAACAGAAAGAAGATTGAATGACAAACTTGCTCCAATAAAAGAATTATTCGACCACGTGGTCAAAACGTCTAAGAGTCTTTACTCGCCATCTGATTGTACCACGATCGATGAGCAATTTGCTGGCATTTCGTGGCAGGTGTCCGTTCCGTATGTACATTCCCTCAAAACCGGACAAATATGGAATCAAGTTGTTGATAACGTGTGATGCAAAATCATTTTATACGCTGAATTCTATAATTTATATTGGAAAAGATTCAACTCCAAGAGGAACTCCTGTCGCAGAGTACTATGCACTTGAACTGTCAGCTACTATTCATGGTTCCAACAGAAATATTACATACGATAATTGGTTCACCTCAATTCCCGCTGCCGAAAAACTATTGCAGAAGAACATAACAACGGTTGGCACACTGAAAAAGAACAAAACTGAAATCCCAAGCCACTTTTTACAGGTAAAAGATCGAGAGAAAAACACTGCGATGTTTGCATTTCACAGCGAACTAACATTGCTCTCATACATGCCTCCTAAGCTCAGCCAAGGCAAAAAAAAAAAGAATGTTACGATGATCTCAACAATGCATTACAAACCAGATGAAGATAAAACTGTAAACTTCCTCGAAATAATAAGATTTTATAACAAACCGAAGGGTGGAGTTGATACTTTCGACCAATTGTGTCATACATATAGCGTTGGAGCCTGTGTGTATTCTACGGGATCCTAAATATTGTCTGAATTAATTCCTTGATACTACTCCAATCATCCAACGTCAATGGGAAACAAGTTTTCAAAAACAGACGGTCTTTTCTGAAGACTCTGGCAATCGACCTCATGAAACCGCATCTTGAAAAGCGTTTTACGCAACAAACTTTGCCGACTAACCTACAAGAGAGTATTGGAGGTATCATTGGGACGAGGAGATGTTTTGCACGTCCGAGGAGCAGGGATCGTAAATTGCGAACCCGATGCGCTATGTGCAAAGCCTATATTAGTAACGAGCACCAGAGTAAAGTACGCTCAGACTGTGTTAAATGTTCCTCATAATAAGACTTGTTAGTTTAAATAAAGGCTCTTTAATTATGTCTAGAAGTAGGTATAAGTTGCATTCCTAATAAATGTTTAATTTTGTAAAAAAAAAAAAAAAACACTCGTTCTTGCACCCTTCATTCTTAAATCACAAGCCTTCGCACGGTCACACAACTGCACTGTCTGGCGTCTCAACTTCGACGGAAAATTCTGCGACGTTGATGTCTACAGATTACAGCCAATAAGGTGACAGCACAGTGTGCATTTGTTCACGTTACTAATGCATTACTTCACCAATAAACATGGCATCCGACGTAAACAAAGCGGCGAACTGCTCGTACTTTTCGCTATTTTATTTCATACATTCTACTTATTTTAACATTACACCCTCCTGAGTATTAAGAAGGTAAGCTGTGCAGATCCCATTAATGCTACTTTTGTTGGTCTAGGACGTTTCCTTCAAAAAACCGCTACTCTGGATAATTACCTTCAAAACTCCTTATTTGACTTCATATGGTCCTTCATATAGCAAACATAACTTTCTCGTTACTTTAGCAAACTGACTGGATTTCTTTAACCAACACCATATCTCCGTCATTAAATTCATGAGCTTAAGATACTTTTACACTTTCCTTCCTCTTCTCTGCTGATAAATACAATCATGCTTTAACCAAATTTAGGATCCCCTCTCACACAGCTCGTTTTAACAAACTGTTGTCTGTTACATCCAGTAATTTGGGTACATTTTTCAAGTTGAGAGGTTCCGAGCATTCACACGTTAACAGTTTGTATGGTGTATAGCCGGTAACAGTATGGTTCATTAACAGCTTCATCAAAGATAGTTTATCCAACCAATTCTGCTGGGAATTATGGCAGTATACTTTCTGAAAACATTTTCCAAGAAACCATGCTAAAATATTACATGTAGCTACCATAACCTAAAATATTTTAAAGTAATTTAAACTTCTTTTATCCAAACTAAAAAAAAAATAGTACCATGTTTCTATGTACATCAAAGGTATGTTTTATATTTTCAAGTAAAATCAGAACTTAACTTCGTCAAATAAATTTTTATAATAAAAAATATTCCTAATTCACAAAACATAAATATTTTGCTTCTAAATGATTGCGGCCATTGATGTAATCAATACTTTGTCAACACAATCCTCAAATAACCAACTGAAATCATCTGCTAATACTTTAAACAATTTAAATAAACGAACACAACCTTACATCTGAGGCATTCAATGTAAAAGTGAACCCGAGAGGATTTTCAATTTTACTTCAAAAATAAGCAGTTAAAGGTACACTGAAGAGCCAAAAAAAACTGGTATAGGCATCCGTATGCAAATAACAGAGGTATGGAGCCAATCAGAGTAACGCGATGCGGTCGGCAGCTAGATCGGTTACTGCTGCTACAATGGTAGGTTATCAAGATTTAAGTGAGTTTGAACGTGGTGTTATAGTCGGTGCACGAGAGATGGGACATAGCATCTCCGAGGTAGCGATAACATTTGGATGTTCGCGTACGACCATTTCACGAGTGTACCGTGAATATCGGGAATCCGGTAAAACATCACATCTTCGACATCGCTGCGGCAGGAAAAAGATTGTGAAAGAACGGGACAAACGACGACTGACGAGAATCATTAAACATGACGGACGTGCAACCCTTTCTCAAATTGGTGCAGATTGGATTTGTGGATTGCCCTGCAGGATTCATGGTGTGAATTACCTCCTGCATACATTCAGACATTAGTCGAGTCCATGCCACGTCGTCTTGCGGTACTTCTGCCTGATCGGGGGAGGGGGGCTCTACACGATATTAGGCAGGTGTACCAGTTTTGTTGGCTCTTCAGTGTCTAAATGTTTCTGTCTAGAAATTCTTTTACAGTTTTATTCATTTTTAATAACATATATTTGTTAAGTGTTAAATTTATGTTATGTTGTTGCCAGTTTTAAGAAATATTTTGAGTCATTTGGCAGCCCTGTGATGGTCACAAACAAAACCTGACACAATTTTACCTAACGAGAGTGAATTGGAGAGAACCGTGTTCAACAGATTTCATCAATCTTTAAGATTAGATGATTTATAAATAACTTTCATAAGCTCATTTTAAAAACTTAGTACGCACTGTAACACACATTACACGAAACATCTAAAAGTTATAACCACATTATAAATACACAGAACCCAAAATTGATATTTTGCAAAAGTGAGATTAAGTACACTGTTTATATGATAACAACATATTGTCCTCCAAATACTTAATAAAAGTGGTAAAATTAACTGTAACGGGTGTAACAGCATTATGTAATGGATGTTACATGATTTGAAAATTCAATACATTAACAGATTTTTCTTAACGTTTCGTAGTGAAAATAGGCAGGCTTAAACTTTGGTTACATAACAAGTTGTTATTGTATGTGGGGTAATTTTCTAGATTAGGGGCTTTTCTGAAAATAATAAAAAAAACTCCAGAAAGTGGTATATTTCGACTCTNAACAGAAAGAAGATTGAATGACAAACTTGCTCCAATAAAAGAATTATTCGACCACGTGGTCAAAACGTCTAAGAGTACGAACTGCTCGTACTTTTCGCTATTTTATTTCATACATTCTACTTATTTTAACATTACACCCTCCTGAGTATTAANACGAACTGCTCGTACTTTTCGCTATTTTATTTCATACATTCTACTTATTTTAACATTACACCCTCCTGAGTATTAAGAAGGTAAGCTGTGCAGATCCCATTAATGCTACTTTTGTTGGTCTAGGACGTTTCCTTCAAAAAACCGCTACTCTGGATAATTACCTTCAAAACTCCTTATTTGACTTCATATGGTCCTTCATATAGCAAACATAACTTTCTCGTTACTTTAGCAAACTGACTGGATTTCTTTAACCAACACCATATCTCCGTCATTAAATTCATGAGCTTAAGATACTTTTACACTTTCCTTCCTCTTCTCTGCTGATAAATACAATCATGCTTTAACCAAATTTAGGATCCCCTCTCACACAGCTCATTTTAACAAACTGTTGTCTGTCACATCCAGTAATTTGGGTACATTTTTCAAGTTGAGAGGTTCCGAGCATTCACACGTTAACAGTTTGTATGGTGTATAGCCGGTAACAGTATGGTTCATTAACAGCTTCATCAAAGATAGTTTATCCAACCAATTCTGCTGGGAATTATGGCAGTATACTTTCTGAAAACATTTTCCAAGAAACCATGNAAAGATAGTTTATCCAACCAATTCTGCTGGGAATTATGGCAGTATACTTTCTGAAAACATTTTCCAAGAAACCATGTTAAAATATTACATGTAGCTACCATAACCTAAAATATTTTTAAGTAATTTAAACTTCTTTTATCCAAACTAAAAAAAAAATAGTACCATGTTTCTATGTACTTCAAAGGTATGTTTTATATTTTCAAGCAGAATCAGAACTTAACTTCGTCAAATAAATTTTTATAATAAAAAATATTCCTAATTCACAAAAAATAAATATTTTGCTTCTAAATGATTGCGGCCATTGATGTAATCAATACTTTGTCAACATAATCCTCAAATAACGAACTGAAATCATCTGCTAATACTTTAAACAATTTAAATAAACGAACACAACCTTACATCATGTAAAAGTGAACCCGAGAGGATTTTCCATTTCATGATTTAATAATTTAGTTTACTTCAAAATTAAGCAGTTAAAGGTGCACTGAAGAGCCAAAAAAAACTTGTATAGGCATCCGTATGCAAATAACAGAGGTATGGAGCCAATCAGAGTAACGCGATGCGGTCGGCAGCTAGATCGGTTACTGCTGCTACAATGGTAGGTTATCAAGATTTAAGTGAGTTTGAACTTGGTGTTATAGTCGGCGAACGAGAGATGGGACATAGCATCTCCGAGGTAGCGATAACATTTGGATGTTCGCGTACGACCATTTCACGAGTGTACCATGAATATCGGGAATCCGGTAAAACATCACATCTTCGACATTGCTGCGGCAGGAAAAAGATTGTGAAAGAACGGGACAAACGACGACTGACGAGAATCATTAAACATGACGGACGTGCAACCCTTTCTCAAATTGGTGCAGATTGGATTTGTGGATTGCCCTGCAGGATTCATGGTGTGAACTGCCTCCTGCATACCTTCAGACATTAGTCGAGTTCATGCCACGTCGTCTTCTGGCACTTCTGCGTGATCGGGGGAGGGGGGCTCTACACGATATCAGGCAGGTGCACCAGTTTTGTTGGCTCTTCAGTGTCTAAATGTTTCTGTCTAGAAATTCTTTTACAGTTTTATTCATTTTTAATAATATATATTTGTTAAGTGTTAAATTTATGTTATGTTGTTGCCAGTTTTAAGAAATATTTTGAGTCATTTGGCAGCCCTGTGATGGTCACAAACAAAACCTGACACAATTTTACCTAACGAGAGTGAATTGGAGAGAACCGTGTTCAACAGATTTCATCAATCTTTAAGATAAGATGATTTATAAATAACTTTCATAAGCTCATTTTAAAAACTTAGTACGCACTGTAACACACATTACACGAAACATCTAAAAGTTATAACCACATTATAAATACACAGAACCCAAAATTGATATTTTGCAAAAGTGAGATTAAGTACACTGTTAAATGATAGCAACATAGTGTCCTCCAAATACTTAATAAAAGTGGTAAAATTAACTGTAACGGGTGTAACAGCATTATGTAATGGATGTTACATCATTTGAAAATTCAATACATTAACAGATTTTTCTTAACGTTTCGTAGTGAAAATAGGCAGGCTTAAACTTTGGTTACATAACAAGTTGTTATTGTATGTGGCATCACTATAGTATTTTTATTTACTGACATGGCTTCTGAAACATTATCTTGCCAATGTCAGCAAATGNCGTATGTGGCATCACTATAGTATTTTTATTTACTGACATGGCTTCTGAAACATTATCTTGCCAATGTCAGCAAATGATATTCCTGTCAAAATACTGATTAGCTGAACTTTTCACTCGACTGTGAAATTAACCTTTAATGTACTGTTTAAAAAAACCTGATTATAATTCCTCAAAAATTAAATGTAAAAAAAAAATATAAAGCCAAACGCATTAGCAGCTACAGTCCGTAAACTGGCGATAGAGGTGTTGGGTCCTGCAGCACTTAATGACAAAGCACATCATGTACGCAGTAATCCTAATCAGACATCAGCTGACAATGTTCTTTGCATAGAACTTTATTTTTTGCAAATACGAAATTAGACGCTAAACCCACGGCATCCAAGATGTTAGATCTGCCAAAAATCCAGCAGGGTAGCGGACATAAAAAAAAAAGACATATGGTGTTAACAGTGAAGGAAGCAAATTAAATGTTTTAAAAATGCTACCCTAACATCTCAGTTGGCAAATCAAAGTTTTCTTCATCAAGACCTCATCATGTACTTCCGATTCCAGACATCCCTCATAATGTTTGCACGTGTAAATACAGTTCACCAACATGAAGCTAAAGTATTATCCAAGTTTCCTTAAACCCTACAAGAATTCTTGTCACCGTCATGTTGCAATTTAGCTCTGGAGAAGTGCATGATGAGTAGATGAAAAAAATGTTCAGCGAACCATATCATAGAGTTGCTGAAGCGTAACGACAGTTAAGTAAAGGAAATNTGAGTAGATGAAAAAAATGTTCAGCGAACCATATCATAGAGTTGCTGAAGCGTAACGACAGTTAAGTAAAGGAAATGACCAGCTGGAAACAGTGGGTTGAACAAAGCTCACTTACTGGTACATGTGAAGAAGCCACCGAGAACCTAGCAGGACAAGTTAAGTCTTTCAAAGTCCACTATTACACTACAAAAATTCAGTCCCAATGCTTTAAGCAAGCAAAANGGCAGGACAAGTTAAGTCTTTCAAAGTCCACTATTACACTACAAAAATTCAGTCCCAATGCTTTAAGCAAGCAAAAAGAATAAAAGTGACGGTGAGGCGGTAATGCAATATACTTCAAAGATAACTACTCTTTGATTGCACAGGATGAGATACAAAAGTGCTCATTGATCACATAAGCAAGTTGCCATTTTTACTTGCTGTTTATGGTTATCAAGTGAATGTATTATTAAGTCGTATGTTGTGATGGTCTTTCACAAAGAAAATTCTGTGTGTGTGCTTTTCTTGATGAAATCATTGTTGACATCACACAAACCTGTAATTTACAGTACTTGTCTATATTCACCAACAACTGTGCCAGACAGTTTAAAAACAGATTTATTTTGTCGTNACCTGTAATTTACAGTACTTGTCTATATTCACCAACAACTGTGCCAGACAGTTTAAAAACAGATTTATTTTGTCGTTAATTATTGAGAACAGGGGCTTTTCTGAAAATATTTCCACTCTACTAATTACAGAACACAAATTTACTAGGGGCATTAGCGTATTACCAATACAAACCACAAATACCATAGTGGGGAGGGTTATGATGATCAGGGTATTTGTGGGGTAAAATCCCTAAAAATACACCTACAAAAAATACAAAAACATTTCTATTTAACATTTGTCCACCCAATTTTGTTATATGTGCCCACCTCACCTAACTTTANCAAAAAATACAAAAACATTTCTATTTAACATTTGTCCACCCAATTTTGTTATATGTGCCCACCTCACCTAACTTTACCTAACCCCACGATGAGTGAATCACTATTTCACATTTTTCATCTAACCTAGGATTATAGGGTTTTAACCTAACCTACAAATTCATACCAATCTCAGATTTTAGGGCTTTAATCTAACATACAATTTTATTCCAATCTAGGATTTTTGAGTATTAAAGTAACAGTAAAACATACCAGACGCATACGAATTAACTCCCCTAGGTACACGGCAGGTACAATTCCACTGTCCTCTGCCAATTCAACTACCATCATGCATGACTTGCACCTTACCTCACTCAACAAAACACCATGATCCACTAAAACATCCAAGTAACACCCGCCACATAGACGACTGTAACGCACAGAAGCACTCGTACTTGCGCCCTCCATTCTTAAATCACAAGCCATAGCACGGTCAGATTTGGACGTCACAAATCACGAACCGCACAGTATTGCATCTAAACAGCAACTGAACGCAGTTCACGTCTGCACCGACAGCATTACATGTCTATTCAACATGGCGTCCGACGTAAACAAAGCGGCTGAACTCCTCGTATTTTAACTATTTTATTTAGTACGTTCTACTTATTTTACCATTATGCCGTCCTCAATATTAAAAAGGTAAACTGTGCAGAATCCATTGTTGTTACTTTTGTGGGTATACTATGTTTCCTTCAGAAAAGCCCCTATTCTCAATAATTATCCTATGGATATCACAATACATACAGTATTTCCCATGAACGTGCACTTATATGACAGATCTGAAAGCAATCCAGTTTACAGCTGTTTCCATGGCTACCATGGCATCTCCCCACCACAGATGATGTTTACAGAAACACTCAGTTGACTGTCCGCCTGGCCAGTACAACAGAAAATATTTTGCAGTGGAAATAAATTAACACAAAGACTACTTTCAGAACTGTCAAAAAGTGCACTCATTCGTTATAGACTCTAGTTAGCGCTTCAAACAGCAGCACATAATTTTTTAAGCTAACAAATGTAAAAAAATGGTAAATATGTCACATGAAAATATTTGTGGGTTCCTGAGGTGAAAGATAACAATTGGCTAAAAGAAGAAATTACACAGCGCTTAAAAATAGCTCAATGGACCATAAACCACTATCAGCAGGTACAACGAAAACCTGCAAAATTTTGTTCTTACATTACAATAAATTTCTTCCATCATTAAGGCCCTCTCCACACCTATGTTGCATGTTAAACAAATTTTAAACTGCTCTCTAGGAAAACAACTAGGTTTGTTAAATATTAAGGCACTAAAAATACATCACTTTAACACATAGAAAATGAATAAACAATACATATAGTCTATTTGCAGTTGCTTCAAACTTTTCTGTAATTATCAAGTTTAGTGACTTATGTAAAAAAAATCCCCGCAAAATGCTATATTTCCACTCTACTAATGACGCAGAACATGAATATACAAGGGACATTAACGTATGACTAATTTTGTAATATGTACCCACCTAACCCCACGATGGGTGAATCACTATTTTACATTTTTAAACTAACCTAGGATTGTAGGGTTTTACACTAACCTATGTTTTTTAGGGTTATACACTAACCTAGGATTGTAGGGTTGTAAACTTACCTAGGATTGTAGGTTTTTAAACTAACATAGGTTTTAGGGTTTTACATTAACCTAGGATGTTAGAGTTTTAAACTAACCTACGAATTTAGTCTAATATAGGATTTTAGGGATTTAAAATAACCGTAAAACACACGGAAGAATATGAATTAACTCACCTAGGTAGGCGGCAGGTACAATTCCTCTGTCCTCTGCCAATTCAAACTCACCTCACTCAACGAAACACCATGAGCTACTAAAACGCCACATAGACGAATATTACGCACCGAAGCACTTGTTCATCGCCGAATATTACGCACTGAAGCACTCGTTCATAGGCGAATATAACGCACAAAAGCACTCGTTCTTGCTTTCTCTGTTATTAAATCCATCAGATTGGGACGGCACAACTAACCCCGGCAAAACACAATGGCTGCTGACCTGCTTCTAAAATGTCCGTTAAAATCACATATGACGCATCACTCTGACGTAACAATACCCACAAGCCAATAAGGTGGCGGCAGGAATCAAGACATCACCAAAAATCATGGCACCCGCCGTAAACAAAGCCGCAGACTGCTCGTATTTTTAATTATTTTATTTAATACGTTCTACTTATTTTAACATGATGCCCTCCTGAATATTAACTATGTAAGGTGTGCAGAATCCATTAATGCTACTTTTGTTTATCTAGGAAGTTTCCTTCAGAAAAGTCCCTAAACTTAATAATTACCAACTTTTCAAATGAAACTTTTGAAAAATCACTTCATGTATGATGTGTTTCTTGTTCACTAAAAATGTCATTCACCAGTGTTATATTTAAGTTAACATGAAAAATATTATTTTTGGTTAAACTAAACTTTTACTTAGGCTATATATTATTTATAAATTATGTTTTATTTATAATCAATACAAGTAAAACCAGTGAGAAAAGAAAATGATGATAATGGTTAGTAATAGTTCTAAAATAGCATTACAAGGAGTACACACAAATGCAGTGCATTCTCCCTTTGGTTCATATTTGCTTACACAATATTCCAGTGGCAGATTATGTTTTCGATGTTCTCAAGTTCACTGCCCAAACCAAAGTAAATAGTTTCACCTATTATCTGCATTCCTTAGCTCGAAAAATCTACAAAAAACCTTTGTAATTATTTCCTGCACAGACTTCACTTATTATTTTAATACAGACCACGTATTCCATAAAAAGTTAACCTGTACACAAAAATAGACTTAAAACTAACAAGGTTTGAAAATATACGCAATTAGCAAAATTTATGAATTCTATATTTCATGTAACAAACGTTATAAACATAAATCAAATTCATTTGAATTCAACGCACATATAACCTGAATCCCGCGCCAACAACAAAATTATAATATTGCCAGTGTTCAATCGGCAACAGAAATCACCAGGGATACATACACCAAACGCAAAATATATTTTATTTCTGTATTATAGTGTTCTACAGCTCTTCAGTAAAATATACATAAATATAATACTAAAAATGTATCTTATAACAACGACGATGCCAAGAGTGCGCCTTTTCTGCTCTACATCACTTGCATGATTACAAAACAAGAACGTTCAGTTCCTTTGGTATAAATATATCACTTACACACTACAGCTGCGAGGTAGTCGTAGTACAAAAATTATATACAAATTTCACGCTATCAACAAACCAAATTTATCACAATAACATAAATCTTTAACCAGATATGGCGGTTTCTCAATAAGAGCCATGATCACCAAAACATCATTACAAAAACTATGTCGTTTATAACAAATGTCGATAAATTGTAAGAATACTCTCATGCATATTTTACAAAAAAACATAACATTACTACAGCTGTAGTCTCTTGAATATTACAGTGCAACTACATTTTATTTGTGAAGACACTAAAAAAATACACTGTATAAAATTTTAAAAAACATTTACTTAGGTATAGTTAAATTCAGTCATTGGTATTTCAGTATATTTTAACATCCAAACTACAATTTTTTTATCAATTCAACAATAATTATTGATCTAGGCACAAATTAGACATGTTTTTGACTAATCTCGTATCTCGACGCTCATTGGGTGATTCTCATCTCCCATTGGCTTAACAAAAATTCACGCCATTTTGAAATTTTCTAGAAGGGATGTAATTATGCAGTTACACATCTTCATTTATAAGTATATCTATGGCCTACAACCAACAATATTATGGTAAATTTCCTCAAATTCAAAAGCTAGCAAATATAAAAATAAAAATTAAATATTAGCATGTAACCTCCAATTTCCCCAAAATTAGTAACATACATAATGGAAAGAAATGTATAGAAATCCCACGAAACTAAAATGCAATGTATTTTATATATTTACGAATACTTTTATTTTTTAGCTTATATTATGCTGATTTTCAGCACAGTACGATACAGGATGGGGAATGCATGTAAAAACATTTAAATAACAATAACATATTTCACATAAAAATTTGACATACAAATACAATACAGAAACAATACAATAAAATCATTATTTGTACATGACAGTATCAAGACAATTCAANATTTGACATACAAATACAATACAGAAACAATACAATAAAATCATTATTTGTACATGACAGTATCAAGACAATTCAAGCCAATAACGATATTTGCATAAAGATAAGATATAATACAGTACAATAACAAGTTTTTTCATTGAAGAGAGTGTGTATTAAATACCTAAATTAACTAACATTCCAAAACCCATTGTTAATTATTTTACAGCATATAAATTTAAAAAATTCCACATAGAAATAAGATATACTGCACACATTAGCATGACAAATATTCATTTACAAGGTTATATAGATGAGGAAAGAGAAACTCTTTAAGTATACTTTTTAACTTAATACCATTTATTACATATACGATATTGACATGACTTGGTTGTGAGTGAGGGGAGGATATAGACTGAAGGAAGGGTAAAGCCTCATCCATTACACACAATTTAAGAATGAATGTTCTGATGTTCAACGAAATTAAGTAATTACCATTTAGATGGAGCTAGATATAATAAGTGAGCATGTGTAATCTTCTTCAGAGCTGCTTCCGTATTCTGGGTGTGTTAATGGACGTATGTCACTGTTGCTATGTGTGGGAAGTGGTGTCAGGCATGGCAGTGGGAGGTTTGGAGGTATGGAAGTTGAAAGTTCGTGGGGTGTNTGCTATGTGTGGGAAGTGGTGTCAGGCATGGCAGTGGGAGGTTTGGAGGTATGGAAGTTGAAAGTTCGTGGGGTGTATGCCCTCGCAAGAAAACTTGATGCTCCTCTGGGTTGTTGACATGGTGCGAGGTAGATAAGGGAGTGTCTGGCACCNTGCTATGTGTGGGAAGTGGTGTCAGGTATGGCAGTGGGAGGTTTGGAGGTATGGAAGTTGAAAGTTCGTGGGGTGTCTGCCCTCGCAAGAAAACTTGATGCTCCTCTGGGTTGTTGACATGGTGCGAGGTAGATAAGGGAGTGTCTGGCACCNATGCCCTCGCAAGAAAACTTGATGCTCCTCTGGGTTGTTGACATGGTGCGAGGTAGATAAGGGAGTGTCTGGCACCTTCACGTAGGCAGCACTAGTGTGGTTCGTGTCGGAGATTTTTTTATCATATTATTCACTCAGAGGATTGATCTAACGCAATTAGTACCATCGGACATCCAGGTCGGTGTCGCGATGGTTGTTTTCGGTACAGCCAGAAGAAAACCTATGAGGTCAACATGAGGGGGAATGTTTGCATTATTTTGGCATAGCACCTTGATCATTGTGTGGTAGTTAGGATGTGTTTCTTCTGTGGCAATTCGTTTGTTCGGTTGTTGTGTCACTTGCATCGCCAATGTTAGTAGAGGAGTAGAAGTCGTCTCTTTAGATATTGCACTGTTTTCTTGTTCATAACTGCACTATGTACGATGTCGGAATTTCAAGCATCTCAAGCCTTTCAAGAATTCGATGAGGGCTGCTCCATTTAGAGGCAAATCCGGCACAAAAGCATTCCTTTGCAGCAGATAAATTATGCGCACAAGTGTATACAAATTCGCTTGAATATAAAGGCATAGGAGGCCCCTTAGTTTCTGGTAACCATTTCTAAATGTAATGTTCTTGATTGTTCCGCACTTCTCTGAGACGGGCTTCTGTTTTCCTCTTCCGAGACTCTGTGTCAGCAGTTTCCGTGCTCGAATCTGGCATGCTGAAGGCGAACTCTCCCAGACGGGCGAAGCGAAAACTGTAGAACAACTCAGTAGGTGATTTGCCTATCTTTTCGTAGGTGTGGTTGCGCTAATAGAACCGAATGTCAGGGACGTGCTTTCCCCATGAAGTATGGTCTTCGCCAATTCTAGGCAAAGTTTGAAATGAACCACGTTTCCACGAGCTCCTTGTGACTCACTCTGACCCGCACAGTCACATCAACAGCACAAGCTACACAGGGCCGCACCAACCACATCAGGCCACGACTGCGTAGTGCAGGTTGACAAAAGGAAGTTTCACCTTCTTCCCAACAACGATTACATAACTCAAGAGACCGCCCTACTCATTTATTAAAAAGGTAACTCTTTTAATAAATAGGTAGGCAATCCAAAACTGTGATTACCACAAAGCCACAGCCATTGGGTGTGCAGGCCATTAGTCGTTAGATCGTAGCAGCTCGTGCCACGACATACGACGTGATGTAATGCACCACCGGGTGATGTCACCTTGCCTGTATGCCGAAGCTGAAGTGCTAAGTATCCCAAAGTGTAACCAGTAGTGTAAAGCATTTTTCCAAACACATCAAACAACATCATTTCATTCACAGTAAGGGGAGTGTTTTATTGTATTAAGAGCAATCGAGCATGGAAACCCACACCCCTTTGCCCAGGTGAACTCATCCATCCTTTCAGGAGACAGCCACCTGTCAACAATAGTCTAACCCACCACAGGAAGTAAAATACAGACATTTTCAACAAGAAAATGTTTTAGCGTATTTAATGTTTAGTAATAAAAGATCAATTACGTTTTCAAAAAAGAAGATTGCCTATAAAGGCCTGGCACTGTCGAGGTTACCGGGGCTGGTTGAGTGTTTAATTGCCTGGTGCCATAACCCAGAGGAGAGTTAGTGAAGTGGGTCGTTAGGTTGACGGCCCAGGGAGCCCTGAAGTCCTTCGCCGGTTTGCAGATGATGTCACGTACTTACTGTTACACAATTTACACCTTATGACGAGGCTGTACTCCACCACGTATGCCTGAAATATGCTAGAAAATGGTAGGTGGTGCTACAAGGACTGTAGTGCTCTACATGTCCCGAAGGACAATAAATCAACACACGTTGAACTTTGTATAGAGGTTTATTCACTGCGCTTGATTACATGTGAATAATGAAAGAAAATGGACCCAGCACTTGCGGCTTGATGATGTGTCTAGCTTGAAAATCAGCGAGGGCCCAGCGGATGTGGCTTTGTGACAAACACTTTTTCGCATCGCCTACTTAATTATTAAAATAGTTATTTCTTGTAATAAATAAGTAGGACAGTCTTTTGAGTTATGTAATCATTGTTGGGAAGAAGATGGAAGTTTCGTTCTTGTGAACCTGCACTACGCACTGTTGACCTGATGTGTTTGGTGCGGCCCGGCGTAGCTGGTGCAATTGATGTTACTGTGGCAGTCAGAGTGGGAACAAGGAGCTCGTGGACACGTGGTTCATTTCACCGTATTGTTCGTCCTTACATATGCAGCAGCGAGGCAGGTTTGGTGGGACCTTCCCACATTTGTCGTCCTGGATTTTGGGATTGTCCGAAATGTTACTCTTCCCTTCGGACATCCGGGTGTCCATAGTATTGCTCCGCGCATCTGTCAATCCACCTTTACGGGCACATTAAAATTTGACACCCTGCGCTTCTCTGTGTTCTTAGGAAATGTTCTGTTTCGTTGAACACCTTGGGCAGTTGGTATATATTACAACAGGTATATATACCTGTTGGTATTCTTGTCTCCCCGTTTCCACAATCGCTTCGAGCGGGTTTTTTTCGGGAGATGTGGATAATGTCTTTCGTATAGACTTAGCTTTTGGCTTACGAATATGTCCAGGTCTTCGGTAGTGCCTTGTTCCTCGATAAACAGGGTGACCTTTTGTTTTAATGTAGTATACATGTTCGCGTATTTGGCAATTAACATATGAATTGTCCCCAGGACATGTCGTATTCTGTGGTTGACCCCCACCATGCTTTCGCTTCCCCGAGTAGTTTGTTNATATGAATTGTCCCCAGGACATGTCGTATTCTGTGGTTGACCCCCACCATGCTTTCGCTTCCCCGAGTAGTTTGTTCCCGATGACACTTGCCCCCTCTTCCTCACTAACCCTGTATTGTTATAATCGGGTAGTGCACTCTTTGAGGAANGTATTGTTATAATCGGGTAGTGCACTCTTTGAGGAACGCGTGTGCATCCTCAGCTGTCTGACCAGAAAAGTGTGGAAGTGTCTGAAATTTGGTGGGTGTCATATAATTCCGCCCGGTTGGGCTTATGATGTATTCGGGGGCTGATGGCCACGGTGTTTCGAACTGTGTCCTGCCAGCTTTTATCATTTCCTGCAATGTGGGCATTGGTGGCACGAGTTACATTCACTGGGTTTGTTGGTTATGTAATCTCAGAACAGGTTGGGTAAACACGTCAATTTCACTTTTTATTTGCTCGGGTTGGATTATGTTACCATATTGAGCAGCTTGCTATTGTTGACACTATTTACACTTAAACATTCCCTCGCGGACCGCCTACCATTCCCCGGTGGACAAAAATGTGGGGTTAAAACTAGCGTTACAATCTTTACTGTTTATTAGCATCTTTTCGGGGTTCACACAATATTCTGGCCGACACATTAAACCCTGTTTTCTGGTTGAAGCTCGTGCTCTGGGAGTTCTAGATGGCATGTTGTCCTCTGTTCCATACATTTCAAGCACTGAAACTGATGGTGCCACAGGATAATCCAATCTGCGTNAGATGGCATGTTGTCCTCTGTTCCATACATTTCAAGCACTGAAACTGATGGTGCCACAGGATAATCCAATCTGCGTAGTGTAAGCAACTCGTATGTATTATGCATTGGCATCTAGCACAGTGCAAGGAGTCTGTGCCAACCCCTTCACATGTGGATCGCATGCAGTGGTAGGCGTCAGCTGTGGAAACAAGTGGAGGAAGGAAGTATGCATCGCATATTNAACCCCTTCACATGTGGATCGCATGCAGTGGTAGGCGTCAGCTGTGGAAACAAGTGGAGGAAGGAAGTATGCATCGCATATGGTCAGTGGGCACCTGCATATATTTGTGGGTACGTTATACTTGTCGAAGAGATATAGTGTTCAGGGTTTTCCACACTGATCCTACTTCCGACAGGTGGATGGTACAGTTGGAATGTATTCCCTTTCTCAACAGTCTTTTATATATCACATGATGCAGTTGCACATGGAACACATCATCGATGCGATGCAGTAGCTAGATCATTATTTGTAATCACGGTCCATTTTAATGGAAGGCAGTGGCCTTTACTGTTCGCGGGCTCTTCGCGCATGTGGAGCGAATCGCCTGGTCCGGTTGTTTATGGTGGTGCGGTCGCCCAAGGTTGTGCATGCTTGATGACCTGTCGGCTGTGACAACTGTGTCTATTGTCCCAGGCGGGCCCGACCTATGCCACAAAATGGTGGCATGGACAGTATTCTTCCTGGTTAAATAGCACAAATGGAGAATTTTAATTCCGAATATCCTTTCTTTTCCGGTTTTGCACACACGTGTTTGTTACTCTTAATTTTTGCCACACCTAGATGGGCAAGCTATTTAATGTTACCTGAGCGGTCGGGGATAGTAATGTGGATGTCTTCCAGCGACTATGTTAAGAGAAGTCAGAATATTAGACAATATCCCTTATTCGAATAGAATGGGCACTAAGTTAGTGGATGAGCACAATTTCAAAGTTCACAGGATTTTATTTCGAACGACCATGTGGCTGTATCCCCTGACACACATGCCACAAATTTACAGGAAAACATAATATAATGCCAGGGTGCTCGTGCTCCCAGCTCAACTTAGTATTACCTTTTACCTAATAAATCTATGCAAGTGTGATAATTTGTGTGTTCCATCATCCATCATATTCATGAATATAATATAAGTGCAAAATCGAAACATTGTGTGTTGTGTACATTATTTCGTGAATGTACCACAATTGTGTGGAGCTACTTAATGGCAAACTGGTGGTGATAGAGGATGCAGGGAATGCCAGCCGTCGACCATCTCTGAGATTGTGCAGTGACTTTCGTGCTAGTCCGAGAGCATGAACTTATTAGCTGGCGCCATTTACCAGAACACTTGCAGTACGATCGTGTCCTCAGAGGTATGAACATCTAATTATGAACACCACTCGTATTTCCAACTTGAAGTATGTCCATACTGCCACATTTATTACAACCCTGCAACTGGTTGGTGTCATCATGTGAGTAATTACTAATCACAACGAGAGAGTTGTTATGAAAAAAAAATAATTTATTACAAATTACACAGCACTCAAGAATGGTTACACGCTGTGAACTGAACTTTGTTGTAGCAGCCTGTAAGNTAATTTATTACAAATTACACAGCACTCAAGAATGGTTACACGCTGTGAACTGAACTTTGTTGTAGCAGCCTGTAAGAAAATAAAACATGGTACTTAAGGTCCACTGAAATTTTCATTTAATACAAAACAATTTAAAAGTAAAGGGTCATGATTTGGTCTGGAACAGCAGTGTGCTAGGGATAAGAACAGTGTCTGCGCTTTCCGAGTTCAAAAGTTCGTCCATATTAACGCAATCGTCTCGTGTTTATGTACATAATTTCTAACAAAATAATTTTTCGTTAATGTCCATGGCAGTCCTAGATGTGATGTACAATTTTGCATACTTTTCCACAATAACCACGCAGCACTTGTAGCATTCCCCGCAAAACCCCCAATGGATCTTGTCCCTAATGTCACATGCTGACTTGTGTTATAACTGATTTAAGTTGACGAGTTCTTTTCAATTATTTCTAGAGGTTTGTGAATCGGCATGTGGGTGGAAAGTCGGAAGTTTGTACGTCGTGGTGTCCACTGCTCTTCCGGTCGGTTGTTATTGTTCCTGCTGTCACACAGACATTTCAAGTGCGAGTGGGAGCTGCGCAAGCCATTTGCTCCACGGAAGAATTCATGACGAGCGTGGGTTGGTCATGTGTCATTTTCGGACTCTGGACCCAGAGGAGGCATGACGATAAAAGCGAAGGGTGCTTATGTTTCTTTTGGTAGTGATGACATAATATTTATTAATTTTTGTTTTTGTTACTAACCTACTTTAAAATGTGGTAAGGACNTTCTTTTGGTAGTGATGACATAATATTTATTAATTTTTGTTTTTGTTACTAACCTACTTTAAAATGTGGTAAGGACGGGAGTTAATTGCGTCTCAGGGATAAGTCTCATACGCCTACAAGGAAAGGAAATCATGCCAGGAGACATGCATCGCGGCAGAGAAGGATTGGGCTGCCATGCCCTTTATTCGACCATGATAACCCCCTTAAGTGTACTTATAACTAAACTGCTATACTATGAAGAGAAAGGGAAAAACCGGTATAGGCAACATAAAAGCCCTTTCGACAGGATATAATTAAAATGGTTGCTTGCATTAGCAGAATTTTTCTCCAGTAGACGGTTTGTTGGGTACTATGCTCTTTATTANTTCTTTTGGTAGTGATGACATAATATTTATTAATTTTTGTTTTTGTTACTAACCTACTTTAAAATGTGGTAAGGACTGGAGTTAATTGCGTCTCAGGGATAAGTCTCATACGCCTACAAGGAAAGGAAATCATGCCAGGAGACATGCATCGCGGCAGAGAAGGATTGGGCTGCCATGTCCTTTATTCGACCATGATAACCCCCTTAAGTGTACTTATAACTAAACTGCTATACTATGAAGAGAAAGGGAAAAACCGGTATAGGCAACATAAAAGCCCTTTCGACAGGAAATAATTAAAATGGTTGCTTGCATTAGCAGAATTTTTCTCCAGTAGACGGTTTGTTGGGTACTATGCTCTTTATTANTATAATTAAAATGGTTGCTTGCATTAGCAGAATTTTTCTCCAGTAGACGGTTTGTTGGGTACTATGCTCTTTATTAGTGGGTTGGAGAAAATATAAGTAGAGGGGCAGGAATACATTTTAATTAATTTGATTATTAGTAGTGATACTACTATTTTTTATTATTAATAGGAGTAGAAGTAGTTTCACCATTGTAATAATAACATGAATAGTACTAACCAATTAGTCTCAGTAATTAATGAGTTCACATTTTATTATAAAGATAACTGTAATTAACTAATGGAGTTGAATGTGAATTATTTATTTTAGTGTTGAATATAAAATAATATATAAATTTATTTTTTAAATATATATGTAATACGTTTTTATCTGACCACAAATTTATATTCTATTGTCTAGATTATTTACCTTTTTATTTAACTGGAAATATCCGTTTTCAATGTGCCATCTGTTGGAAGATAGTTGTACTTTTTGACATGTAAAAAAAAGCTGTGCTCTTAAGTAACCCCTTCATCGTTTTTAGTCAAGTCGCGGTTGTCGCTGGTGTTGTTTAGTTCGTGGAGCGATCTGTCGAAAGTATCCGCTGTTCGCACGGTCGTGGGGCTTTTGAGTATGTACGCAGTTTTTAAATCCATGCTCTGGTAGTGGGAAATTAGGAAGCAAAGTGCTTACTCATTTACTCCAGCAGTTATAAAATTGTTGACATGTTTACTGGACTTACAAGTCAAGTTAGTAGCTGGATGGGAGCTGCTGGTAAAAAAGATGGAGAAACTCAAAAACCAGAAGATGAAAAATTGGCATCCCCTGTAATTGATTCTGGTGAAGCTATTGATGCCGATCAGAAAAAGGAGACTAGGTTAGTTTATGACTCTAATATTCCACCTTTATATCTCTGGAAACTAAACTAATAATTTCCTTTTCATATTAAGTAGGTCTTTATGATTAAGTTCTCCTTGTTTTTAGTAATTTTTGAGGGGGACAGCCCTTGGTATGATAAAAGAAATATAGTGTTGGTAGCTCGAATGAATGTATAACTCTGCTAATGAAAATAATATGTGCATGGTTTCAGCCCAACTAAAACTGGAAAGTTGGAGATGTTTTCAAATGTAAAAAACCAGATGACAAGCTGGTTGGGATCAGGAGTCCCAGGTTTACGAAAGAGTGATGCAGATGGTAATCCAGAAACACAAAATTCTACAGGCCCTGGTGTGGGAAAGACTGAAGTAGAATCTCCAGCATCAGAAAAATCTGTGAAAGGCTCACCAGTTGAGCATGCTAAAGAAGATGATGATTCAAGGTGAGAAGATTAAAAAGCAGTATCTACCAAACATTCATCTTTCTGCAAAGTTTTTTTTCAACTTCAGTAAAATATGTGTTTTATTCGGTGTTATTGTTGCATTTGACTGTTGCAGCGCCACTGGAGGAGCAGATAGTGATGTCGCTGGTTCCGAGCCAGGAACACCAGCTGAAGACAAAGAGGGAGCTCAGCCATTTGGGGCCGGTGAGTTATTATTTTGTATTCTTGGGTACTATTTCATGAACGCAACATCAATAAACTATCTTGCAATAATGTTGTTCAGTGACTTTTCTTAGGTAGGCATATTAAAAAAAATTGTAACATGTTGAATTTTTGGTTCTACAGAAGTTGCTTTTAACATCACCTAGCATTGTTTTTCATAGNAAAAAAAATTGTAACATGTTGAATTTTTGGTTCTACAGAAGTTGCTTTTAACATCACCTAGCATTGTTTTTCATAGCTACAGCATACAGCTTAGAAAAATCAATAGAGGGAGGGAAAAGCTGTGCACATAAGAGGAATTGTGGAGTATAAATAAAAAAAAAGTAAAACATTTTGATATTAAATTTTTGTATAAAAAATGCTACTCACAATTCCTTACCAAAACAATTCTTACTCATATCTTCACATATGTATGAAACATTTTTTGTGTTGGTCTAACTGCCCTTCATATATAACTTTCCTGGCAATTATGCAGTAAATTATATTAAAAATTAAAAAGTTTCTGGAAAATTGTATGTTCTGAAACTATTAATTATGCTGAAACATAATTTCATGGGTGCATTGTTGTATTCACTGTATATTTTGAGGAAAAAATAACAGTGGAGAGAGCTATGAAGTTCAGGGAAAATGTCGGGTGATATTTGTAATAACATATTAAAATAAAATTTCAACGAAGGCTAAAATCACAAAAATGTTACGTGGGTATGTTTAGTAACAGCCGTAGAAAAGTGATCCCATGCAATCTGTACCACTCTGCTCCCTGGAGTTTGAACGAAGCAAGTGTGGAAGGCTGCATCACTTATCGTGCCTCATACTTATGCACCACTCTGGGAAGCAGAGTGGTGCAGATTTGCATGGAATCACTTTTCTGGAGTTAGTTGGTTGTCTGTACAAACGTTGAATCAACGAGAAACAAATACCTATACAATCGTAACGAAACTCGACAACAAAAACACTAAAAGTACTCGCCTTGCAACAGAAACGTGGCACATTTTACCTAAATACGTATTGCGTGGATGTAACGTAGATAAGATGTATGTTAAATTATAAATGAATGTAACATACTTTTTCAAACCACAAGCCTTGCTGGAAAGATTTCTTAACGTTACATTGCACCTTCTTATATTTCTTACTAATGATGTGTGTCCTGATGTATTGTTACCACAGAATAAATTTGCTGTCCACTACAAATTANTCCTGATGTATTGTTACCACAGAATAAATTTGCTGTCCACTACAAATTAAATTACTAACTACCGTAATCTATTAAATGTTCAAAAAGAAAAAAGGCGAAAGGTTGGTTTTAACTCCAAATTCATGCAAGTCCAAATAACACTGATTTATGCAGCACCACTCAACTTGGCAGCAGACTACATTTTTCAAAAGGGGCCGCGGTGACTGGGCGGTTAGTCTGCTTGCCTCCCACCGAGGCAAACTGGGTTCAATACCTGGCTGGGTCACTCCCGGATTTTCGCACGTGGGAATCGTGCCGGACGATGCTGCTGGTCGGCAATTTTTCTCCGGGATCTCCAGTTTCCCCTGCCCTTTCATTCCGTTGCTGCTCCATTCTCACCCCGATCACCCTCATCGGCTCTCAAGNAAAAAAAATTGTAACATGTTGAATTTTTGGTTCTACAGAAGTTGCTTTTAACATCACCTAGCATTGTTTTTCATAGGTACAGCATACAGCTTAGAAAAATCAATAGAGGGAGGGAAAAGCTGTGCACATAAGAGGAATTGTGGAGTATAAATAAAAAAAAAGTAAAACATTTTGATATTAAATTTTTGTATAAAAAATGCTATTCACAATTCCTTACCAAAACAATTCTTACTCATATCTTCACATATGTATGAAACATTTTTTGTGTTGGTCTAACTGCCCTTCATATATAACTTTCCTGGCAATTATGCAGTAAATTATATTAAAAATTAAAAAGTTTCTGGAAAATTGTATGTTCTGAAACTATTAATTATGCTGAAACATAATTTCATGGGTGCATTGTTGTATTCACTGTATATTTTGAGGAAAACATAACAGTGGAGAGAGCTATGAAGTTCAGGGAAAATGTCGGGTGATATTTGTAATAACATATTAAAATAAAATTTCAACGAAGGCTAAAATCACAAAAATGTTACGTGGGTATGTTTAGTAACAGCCGTAGAAAAGTGATCCCATGCAATCTGTACCACTCTGCTCCCTGGAGTTTGAACGAAGCAAGTGTGGAAGGCTGCATCACTTATCGTGCCTCATACTTATGCACCACTCTGGGAAGCAGAGTGGTGCAGATTTGCATGGAATCACTTTTCTGGAGTGTCTGTACAAACGTTGAATCAACGAGAAACAAATACCTATACAATCGTAACGAAACTCGACAACAAAAACACTAAAAGTACTCGCCTTGCAACAGAAACGTGGCACATTTTACCTAAATACGTATTGCGTGGATGTAACGTAGATAAGATGTATGTTAAATTATAAATGAATGTAACATACTTTTTCAAACCACAAGCCTTGCTGGAAAGATTTCTTAACGTTACATTGCACCTTCTTATATTTCTTACTAATGATGTGTGTTCTGATGTATTGTTACCACAGAATAAATTTGCTGTCCACTACCAATTAAATTACTAACTACCGTAATCTATTAAATGTTCAAAAAGAAAAAAGGCAAAAGGTTGGTTTTAACTCCAAATTCATGCAAGTCCAAATAACACTGATTTATGCAGCACCACTCAACTTGGCAGCAGACTACATTTTTCAAAAGGGGCCGCGGTGACTGGGCGGTTAGTCTGCTCGCCTCCCACCGAGGCAAACTGGGTTCAATACCTGGCTGGGTCACTCCCGGATTTTCGCACGTGGGAATCGTGCCGGACGATGCTGCTGGTCGGCAATTTTTCTCTGAGATCTCCAGTTTCCCCTGCCCTTTCATTCCGTTGCTGCTCCATTCTCACCCCGATCACCCTCATCGGCTCTCAAGGCCTCGCTGTTAAGAGCTGCCCTCATCTCTTCACTCGCTACATTTTCCAAAATCTAGTGTTAACGGAAAAAACATAACAAAATGGCTGTACAAATGTGTGTTTATCTTTGCTTTTGTACACTACATTTTGGCATTATTGGACCTGGGGAAACGTAATGGATTGTGTAAACTACAGGCATTTATAGCTGCAAAAGTTTATCTTTTTTCGTATGTAAAACACTAAAAAAAAAGTATGAAGAAACCGCAATGTTTTACTTGGCAAGCTTACCTACCAAAAGCCAAGTCTAATCTTTCACACTACTCGGACACATTTCATTCAGAAAAGCTCCGACTTTGTGTAATTATCAACTATAGAAGGGAGTGTTAGAAATAATTAAATTTATAAAAACACCTAAAAAGCTAAAGTTTATAACGCTTTGCAAAATAAAAATCCAAGTTCTTTTTGCTAAGATCTAGAAAAAAAAATGTTTTAAAATTTTAAGAATGTCATTTAAAATTTTTTATTGCCCTTTACATTGCAAACTTTAATGTAAAAACCTTAAGTTAGAGAGAGAGANAGAATGTCATTTAAAATTTTTTATTGCCCTTTACATTGCAAACTTTAATGTAAAAACCTTAAGTTAGAGAGAGAGAAAGAGTAGGGTGGGCCGAAAATAAACAAATTTACGGTTTTCAAATTTTAATAGCCTGGAAAAGTGGCTTTTCTAAATATAAACTCAAGAAACTCGATAAAAATATTTTTCAGTTTTTTCAGTTTTGAGAAATTAATTAAAAGAACAA
The DNA here is from genome assembly GCA_002778355.1 of Clitarchus hookeri. Taxonomy (NCBI): domain Eukaryota; kingdom Metazoa; phylum Arthropoda; class Insecta; order Phasmatodea; family Phasmatidae; genus Clitarchus; species Clitarchus hookeri. The sequence continues at coordinate 204,103 of NQII01001721.1, read as the reverse complement.
AGATCATGTTTTTACTTGCTCAAATAAATTTCTGTTTGTAGGTATTTTGCAAAAAGGCTACTGTGACAAAAAAGAAGTCAATGCCCACTGGATTTTGACCCTTAATATTGGGAATCACACAATTTTCCATCGAGTGTTTGTGGCTGTAACTTTGCAACGAGTTTTTGCTAATTTGTCAAAATTATCTCCTACTTGCTTAATGAGGCACTTAGTTATTTCACTTACGGTATCACGTCCCTGTCTCACATGGCCAACATACTATCTACCAGACTCGGAATGAAACTAATAATAATAATAATAATCTGTTGTATATTTTGGCTGTATCTTATTTCTACAATAATAGGTACCCCTTTGCTACTGTAACTGGTTGAATGTCTTGCACAGCCTCTCGGACCTTGTGTTTTTCTCGTCTTATCTTGTTTTTGTCGGAGGGGGCGGTGGTACAGTGGTTAGACTACTCTCCTTCCACCTAGGCGAACTGGGTTCTATTCCCGGTGGGGTCGTTCCCAGATTTTTGCATGTGGGATTTGTGCCGGACAATGCTGCTGGTCGGCAGATTTTCTCGGGGATCTCCCATTTCCCTCACCCTTGCATTTCGGCACTGCTCCATACTCACCTCGTTTCACCCTCATCGACTCTCAAGACCTCGATGTTAAGAACATCCCAAATCTCTCCACTTGTTTTTCTCTAATACTAGTGATTGAACTGAAATAGACTCATTATATTCATTCTCTCTTTGGCAGTAAGAATTCACTTTATCTTCAATGTAACAGTTTTCGAAATTGGACAGATCATTTTAACTTGAAAATTGTTTTCTTTCTTTGCTTTTCAAAAGTATTTTTGTTAATTTTTTTTATTCAAATTGCTTATGCAACCAACTAATTTTGGTAGTTCATGTACATAAACTTTCTTTAAAAAAATGGAATCTTTGCTCGCAGTTACGTTTGTATCACCCNGAATCTTTGCTCGCAGTTACGTTTGTATCACCCCCGGCGATGTCTATGGTCGGTGTACCTGTCCCTGTTCTTGATCTCTATTGGAATACAGGCAGTGATTTAAATGTCAGTTAAGTTTGTGCTTCGGCTAGCCCAGGTATTGCATTTAAATTAGGGGAAATATTAATTCTCATGGAGTCAATGACTTTTTCTAGTGTCTTGCCCTCGAAACATACCTTATTACGTCACAATTTGCACAACTTCAAAATTAAAAGTCTTGCAGCTGGTTATGCATGAGCCAGTTGCACTTACTGTCTGTGTAAGACGCTTCCATACTCCCATTAATCACTCCGTCAGTATATAAAGTTAAAATATCTAGCTGTGACCAAAAGAGTAAACTCAATACAGTGCGCAGCAGGTCTTCCCACGGCACATAGCTCTACGATCCAGCCAATCAAAAAGCTTGCTTGCTGGGGCCCCTTCTTTCGTACAGAATAATTCATCTTTTCAGGGGAAATGACACAATTTATTTTTCTTCTCAGTCTAAAACATGTTATTTCATGCACTACAGAATTTCTTTAACATGTCTTTATATTTAATTAAATTATTATTTAATACCAGCCTATTTATTATTTATATATATATATATATATA